>JAHKKF010520068.1:0-25513 GCA_019740295.1 Labeo calbasu | reverse complement strand
AACATCTTGGATGACAAGGAAGAGTTTGAGGCAAAAGTGATCATTTCCAGAGCTGTAGGGATTTCAGTGCGACAAGTGCCCAAGGTAAATCATTAACTTGTGCACATTTTCAGTGGTCAGAAACCAAATGTGGGTCATTTTAGCTAACATTTTCTCCTTCAAAAAGAGGAATGTCTGAAGAACAAATAGTGTTGAAACTAGAAATGTTGAAACTAGAAACTCTTAACAATGAATGACCTATTATGAGTTGTTGCAAATTTATCCAGCTGTCTTTACAAGTTAGTTTAGTTTGGAAAAATACTCAGAGTGACCAACTACAGTTTGTTTCAGTCTTATGTGCCATTTAAGGGCGGCTTTATGTGATACAGATAATCATAGCAAATTTTAAAAAGACCACAATAAAAATAGAAACACTTAGTTTGTGATTTTTCAGTTGTGTGTGCAATATGCACGAGGTTTTAAATGTATACAGTTCGAAGTTGAGAATAGAAGTCAATGCATTTAGCTTTATTTTTTGAAGCAGTTTAACTGCATGCAGTTCATGTCTTGATTTAGACAGCAAGGATAATGATTTTGTTTAATGCACCTCACTGACAGGATGAGAATGTTTCCCAGTTTTACTAAAAACTGAAATATTAAACAATGCTTAGAGCTGGCTTACCTTGAATGATCTGACAGCTGCAGCCCATGGAGAAACGACACTCGGCGAGAAACTGTTTGTCTATTGTTATGCCGTTCATCCGGTTCACAGTGAATATGATATCCTGAGATAGACACACAGAGTATTTTCTTGTCTTGTGTACAAGAAAAGTAAATCACTATGAACGTTTTTATCAATCTGAGGGGTTGAATTATATATTCTGCATAATGTTTTTTTTTTCCTTTCTTCACAATAGGTTCTGGAATATTACAGTACTGTTCCACTTGAGTTATTTTATTCAGCCATATTTTGTGCTTATTATTCCCATGGCTGCAATTACGGTTGCATTTTTAAAGTGGTGCTCCAAAAATATTGTTTTAATACAGCATCCAAAATGCACATGTGCTCATTGTCTGATCTCTCGCTCTCTCTCTCCTGTCGAAGCAATCTGAGTGTAATCTATATGGAGTTAGGCCATGTCATCTTTATCTTTTATCCTAAAAACATTCACCCAGAGTAGTTTGTTTGAGATCATTTTAGCTGTTGTCTCTAAACAGATTTGGGCTGAATTTGGTGGATGGCAGCTGTTCCCATCTATGGATGTTCTCGTGTGTCTCACAACCATCTGCCGATCAGATGCCACGTCACATAAGCTCTTCATGTGGTTTTGACATCTCCGCTCATCTCTCTCTATTTGATGAGCTAAAAATACATTTAAAAGAGTGACGATGGCAGTCTGTTGGATATGAATTACTTAATGGTTATTTTTCGCAAGCGTTTGGCTACAAATAGCACAAAGCACATTAGATTGGGAATAAACATTATAGTTCTGAGACATTTGCTAATTAATTCATTAGATGATCCATGCTTAGAACAGTTGATTAATGTGGATAAATGCACAATGCATTAAAGTCTTGAAGATGTTTGGAAACTGTAAACAGACTTCGGTTAAGCTAATGAAGAACTTGGCAGAAATGTAAAAAAAAAAAAGAATGCAGTGCATTTGTTTCCTGAACACTGGTGTCTCTTGTTGATGTATTTTATTAAAGCAATAAGCTGTGCATTCAAGAGATTTTTCCATGGTTAAAGAAAATACTCACTTCATTTTACTTCCATTATAAGGACTAATTTTTTTTTAATATTCACTTGTGTTCATCTGAAAATGTAAGTCATCTGGGATGATATGAGGGTGAGAAAATGATGAGAGAAGTTTCATTTTTGAGTGAACTATCCTTTTAAGAAGTGACTTTTGCATTTATTCATTTAGCAGATGCTTTTATCCAACACAAGTTGCAAATCAAGAACATCACAAGCAATTTGTCATAAGAGATGACAATATTCATGGTGCATAGAAAATAATTTTTTAAATAAATAGGAGTCTGCATAATAAACAGAAACAGTGGTTTGATTGGCCTGTTTTTGTTTTAGAGGTAGTGATGTGGGACTGAATGATTTGTTTTTGTTTATTTGTTTGAATGCATTGATTGTCATGGTAGTGTTTGTATTGATTACTGACTAACCCTTTTCCTCACACACACACACAGAGATGCAGCTCAACTCTGCCTTGCGGCTACAGCACAGTTTACACTGACTGCAGTGATTAACCAGGAAAACACTCAATATTCAATTCAGCTTGTTTGAAATGTGTGAGTGTGTGTTTAAACATGAGCATAAAACAGATAATTGGACATTGATCAAAAGATATTGACATTAATCTTTAAAGAAATAGTTCACTCAACTTAAATTTCTATCATCATTTACTCACCTCAAGCTATTAGTTTCTACAGTTTGAGCTCTTCTGCTAACCAAAGCTGCATTTATTTGATCTAAAATACAGTAAAAACAGTGATATTGAAGTGAAATATTATTGCAATTTCAAATAGCTGTTTTCTATTTGAATATTATTATATTGTAAAGTGTAACTTATTGCTGTGATTAAAGCTGAATTTTCAGCACCATTACTTACATGATCCTTCAGAAATCATTCTAATATGCTGTTTTGCTGCTCAAGAAACATTTCTGATTATTATCAGTGTTGAAAACAGTTCTGCTTCAGATTTTTGTGGAAACTTTCCACAATTTTTGATGAATAGAAAGTTCAAAAGAACAGCATTTGTTTGAAACAGAAATCTTTCATTATAAATTACTTTAGAGCCACTTTTGATCAATTTAATGCATCTTTGCTGAATAAAAGTATTACGTTTTTACTGTATCGCTTTATCATTAATGGTAGTGTATGTAATCTGTACAGTAGCTCAGTGTCTGCTACTCTAATAATCTCCTTCATCATCGGTCACCAATAAAGAGATGCATAGTTTATGCTGTTACATAAGCACATTCATATACACAAGAAGTTTCAGGTCACTTTAGGATAATCCAGACTAGAGTGTAAGTTTGAGGGCAGTTTGGGTAAGAGTTTGGTTCAGGACAGAGCTGGCGTTTGGATTTAATGTGTCTGAGGTGGGATCAAACGGAAAGGTTCGGATTGAATCTCGCTTCATCCCATTAGCTTCTGCAGAGAAGGGAGTCTAAAGGATAAGTATGCAAAAATGTACCGCTTGTCAGACTTTTAATCCGAAGCAACTACTGTAGACCGCAGTGACAGATTCCTATTGGCAGCTCGGGGCTAAACGCTTCTCCAAAGGCCTTCATGATGATAGTAGAGGAGCAGACATGCATGTGTGTTCAATCTCACAAATCTTTAACCTCTCTGTAAACACCAAATATCCTTAAGTGGATCATTTGAATGCAGTTATTTTTATTTCAAAATGTATATATATTTCTAAAAGAATAGATGTCTATTCAAGATGTTTCAGCAGTAACAGCATCTGTAAGTATGCTAAATGGATTTGATGAATTTGGATGTTTTGTAGTGTTGGTTTGTGTTTCTCTAAAACATTCATTCTTTTTATTCTTTTTATTCTTTTCATTCATTCACTTAACTTAATTTTCTTGTCATTTTGTGGTTGACCAGAGCATGTGTATTTCTATAGCATATTTACACAATCCCTAGAAGACAACACAAACATGCTCTCTTTAAATTATTGTTAAAGTGTTGTACAATAGGAAAGCTAACGTGCATCTTAATGATGGAAATACATTTTAAAAAAGTATCATGTAAGAAGCACATTGTCAGTGTTATTTCAGGATCTAAATTCAGAAATAAACTGATATAGTTGTTCAGATTTGTTTGTGCACTTAATTTAGACACCTACTTCAACCCAGTTCAGTATATAATAACTGCATCCAAATGTGTCAAGCATCACTTCATCGAATCACTTCAAACGAGTCAAACGCTTCAGTCACCTCCTCAGATCACGACTGACATATTATTCTCAGCATCTCCTCCCAGAAGACTTCAGCAAATGTGTCACATGCTTCTGCAGGTTAATTTCTACTCTAGACCTGAAGAAGAGACTGTTAAATATACAGAACAAAGTATTATATGTTAATGTGAGTCTGTCAAAACGAGTGTGTTCTGTCACGTGTGTAAGAGTTTAATTCGGGCTTGACATGTACAAACATTAAAGTGCTCTAGCTTCTGTGCTGTAATAGAGTTCCTCCTGTTCTTTCTGTCATATGTTTGTTCGTGTCATGTAGTCAGAATTTTAAATATCAGCATAAAGATTGAAACGCAGATTATTCTGACCCAGAATGGCCCACTTAGACAGGAAGAGACCATTCGACTGACATGCCAAAATGTGACCCTGGACCACAAAACCAGTCTTAAGTAGCACCCATATGTTTGTATCAATAGCCAAAAATACATTGTGTAGGTCAAAATTATTTATTTTTCTTTTATGCCAAAAATCATTAGGATATTAAGTAAAGATATTTAGTAAATTTCCTACCATAAATATATCAAAACTTAATTTCTGAATAGTAATATGCATTGCTAAGAACTTCATTTGGACAACTTTAAAGGTGATTTTCTCAATATGTATTTATTTTTTTCTTCCACCCTCAGATGCCAGATTTTCAAATATTTGTTTCTCAGCCAAATATTGTCCTATACGCTGTAAAAAAAAAATAAAATAAAAATTTGTCAAGTCAACTTGGCTGCCTTTAAAATTTTAAGTTCAGTCAACTCAAAAAAGTTTAGTCAGCTGGAAATGTTAAGTTGTACTAAGTGACATCTTAGATATTTGAGTTGATTAAACTTAAAATTTTAAAGGCAACTGGGTAACAAGCCCAGCTTTTAAGTTTAACAAACCAATTTTTTCGTTTAGCCATCATATATCTTAGTTGTCGCTTAGTACAACTTAACATTTCAAGTTGAATGAACTTATTTGAGTTGACTGAACTTAAAATTTTAAAGCAGCAGAGTAACAAATTATTTTAAGTTGACTCAACATTTTTTTTTTTCTTTTTACAATGTATCCTAACAAACCATACATCCCTGGAAAGCTTATTTATTCAACTTTCAGATGATGTATAAACCTCAGTTTCAAAAAACTGCCCCCTATGACTGGTTTCGTGGTCCGAGGTCACAAATGACCAACCAAAGTTTTTGCTATTATGTGCCATTTAGAGATGAGTTTAGAAATTTGTCAGAATCACAGTCTTTTCTTTTCTTTTCTTTTACAATTTAAAGAAAATATAATATTTTGAAATTTTAACTTCAACCATAGTTTTTTGTTAAATAATAATAAGAACTGAACAATGTATTTTACTTGTTTTTTTTTTAATTGATAATCAAATCAGTTGTATAGAAAAAAAAAAAGCAGTGTGAACATTTTTCAAAACATATGTTGCATTCCACTGAAGAACCATTCACACTGCTTTTAAAAATTAAAAATAAAGAGCATTTTTACTGTCATGTTTTATTTACTTGCTAAACGTCTAAACTGAATAAATGGGGGTCGCTGTCCGTGGTGCTGATCTCAAACGCTCTCTCTCTCTCTCTCTCTCTCTCTCTCTCTCTCTCTCTCATACACACACAGACACACAACCCGATCTCTCTCTCTCTTTCTCTCCTCTCAGTGTTTGTGTTGCTCTCCTCGCGGATGAATCTCGCAGTGATGGAGACCAGAGTGGCTCGTTTTCGCGTTCGCCGGAGATAAAGTGATTTTAAGGGAGAAATGCGGCGTGTTTCATGTGCTGATCTCACACACCGCCAGACCTGAGCTCACATTGAGGCGAAGAGCGGCGCTGGGAAGTTTAATATTTCTCAACAGCGACGGGAACAGTCATCCGAACATCTGAGGTAAAACTCCTTGATCTGCTAAACCTTCTAGTCTCAGATCAAATATTGACGGTAGAACATCAGATCCTGTCAGGCTATTTGTGCTGTTTGAGTTGAGATGTGTCTCAGCATGTGTGTTTTGCTGTTGTTTTGTAAGTGTGCCCCTGTGTTTCTATCTGATGAGCCGGAAAACAGTGTGAGGGCTTGGGCTGTGTCTCAAAACATAGTGAGCTGGCTACATAGCCTGCATTTTTGGCCATCATAGCCACTTGTAAGTCGAAACGCTCATGTACATGTTTTGAATTCTGTATAAGTGTTAATGTACAAAAATTCTACTGTCACAGAATGCAAACACTATTCAGTCCGCTTATTAGGGTTTGAGACACAGCCTATTAGTCGTGTGGGTGATGCATTTGGGCTAATAAGCACTTAATGAAGGGAAGTTATTTCCTAAGTGGTCCTGAAAGACCACTGTCTTTCAGTCTTATCTTACATGTAGGTTTAAACACAGTCTGAGAGTGATAGCTGCATTTGTAGCAGCGATTTTCTAATTGTTGATTTTGCTCTAGTTTTGATCGACTTTCTAGTGCGCATTGGGCTTTATTAAATGCCAGTAAGAACTGCTAGCCGCATTAATTCTCATTATCTGGTGGAGAATCACAGATATTGATTGTAAAGCTGGTTTGAGGCTGAAGGGTGGGTTCAGATGCTCTCCTGACCTCTAAATTGGCCATTTCCCAAAGGAGGTCAGGAGTAGTTTCAGTACATGCCAAAAAGAAATGTGTGTGTTGCTAAAAAGTGCTGTGTGAATATGAATGCGTGCAGTTTTACACATTGGCAGGTTGCTTCCTATGAGCAGGATGCAAAAATAAGATTTGATATTGTCAGCAATGTTGTTTAACCATCTCAGGAGGTCAATATAATCATTATTTGGGCTGTTTTTCAGCTTGTAGTCTAATTAAGCTCTTGTAAATGTCTGCCTTTTTGTGAAAGCTGAATTTGCTTCTACAGCTGTCTGGCTATTCTGTGTGATATGAATTAAGCTGTTTGAAAATATTTTGCAGCTGGTGATGGTTTCAGTCGATCATATGCTCACAAGATGCATTTTTAGTCTTGTCACATGGGCTCCTTTAAGATACTGGTTGAATAGGGCAGATTTTAAGATTGAGCTCAGTTTTGGTTTTGTTTGTGCATCCAGCTCCATCATTCTTGTTTCTTGTATCTGACCCTCATTTATTTCATTCTCACCTCTCAAGTTTCTGCAAAATGCTTTTTTAAATCTAAATATCTAAATGTGACTTTAAGTTTGTCAACTTTTATAACTGAACACTGTGTTGCGTAACGGGTGCCCAGCCTTTTAGCATCTTCAGAAATACAACAGATCTGCTCAGATTGTTGTGTTAGCTCTCATTTGTTGAGTTTTATCTAGCGCAGTGAGTGTCATCTGTGATGCTCTCTATAACAGGCTGATGGCTTGGCAAATGCTCGATTCGTCTCTGGCCACACTTACATGCACTGTTTTAGCAACTCACAGAAGACCTAGATATCTTGGCTTTTGCTGAAATTTTCTCAGTGCACTTTATACTGCACTGCACAATGGGATTGGTGCTTCTTCAGCTTGTGCTGTTTTATAATAATACTGTGGTGTTTTAATTTGAATGATGATGGCATAATATTGCAGCTAATTTATATTTTTAGCTATTTAAATGACTTTTGCCCAAACATTTGCCAGTTCATGCATGGTCTTAAGTTCACTTTATTGTCATTCAGCCCAGATATGGGAGAATGAATTTCTGTTTCTCTGCAGGTTCTAGCATTGATTCAACATTAATGTTACCAGCATGACAACAATATATAGAAATGCCATTTTGCATATCACATATCAGCAGTGCAATATATGTAGCACAAAGACAATAATCCAACAGATTAGACAATAAACAAGATACACTGTGTATAAGTGCACATTTTGGAAATGCATGTCCAGTTTACAGAATTTCTTCTAATCATCTATTTCTTCTCTCTTTGTTTTTTGTAACTTTACTGACAAAAGCTGGGTATCCTGATGAGATTATTCTCAAGATGTGAATGGAAAGTGTAATTCTAGGACTCCTAGTGCACTGAATTGCTGTCTACCATCTACATGCGTCCTAACTGAAATGGAGGCTCATAAGTGACAGATTTGGAGCGCAAATGTGTGTCATACAAATAGCGTCTCACATGAAGCAAACGGGAAACTGGATCCACAGTTTTAATAGAGTTATGATGATATGAAGTTATAAAGATGATGCAACACAAAAAACTGTATGCATAAATATTAAGTAATTGAAATAATAATACTTATGTATTTACAATAATTACATCAAAATGCATTTTGTGTTTGCCTCCTCTGTAAAACATGCATGTAATGCTGCATAAAATTTTGCTCAAAAGTAGATTCCTTAAAAGTAAGTACAGTTAATATAATAATGCGTTCCAGTAACCCTGGTGAAAAATAAATATACTAAAATATATTTAAAATACATTTATTTCATGCTAAGTATACTACAAATACATTTACATATTATGTACTTTATATAAAATTCCCTGCAATTGTACTTTTAGTATACTAAAATGTTATATTTAAAGTCTGCTAAATTGGAACAACTAATTTTGTACTTAATGAGCTTTAATTGTGCGGATGTAGTGTCGAAGTCCAACTAAAGATATACTTCATTTGATATGCTATATTTGATTGTGCTAAAGTGGAACTATTGCAAGTATGCTTTAGGTACACTTTAAATATTTTGCATGTAAAGATTTAAATTATTTAAATATCATACAGTCCTAATCAATAGTGACATTAAAGCATGTCTTAGCCTTAATTTTAAGAAATGTGCATTGTGCACAAATAGTACTTCAAATAAAGTTTAATTACATTTTTTATATCAGTAAATCTCGAGCGATATGTCAGTAAATATGTTCATAGACTTGAACTGTACTTAGTATAAAATAAATGCATTTTAAATCTATTACTTTTTTTTTTTTTTTAAGTAGAAAAGCATTATCATATAATTCAGCAGTTAACATTAAATAACAATGAACCATTATTTTACCACAATTAGTAATCTTGGTTAATCTGTGTAAATGATTTTTTTTTTCTAGCATGTCCAGATTGTAAAATGTTCAAATAAACATTTTTTAATTAGCAATCCAAAAATCACTGGACGAGTTTCTTTGAATTTATCCAGTGGTTTTTAATAAAGTAAAAGTTTGTTCAAACAAATCTTGCTTAAATTAGCTAATTTATTGAACAATCATGAATTACCATCTAAAAATTATGCATTTTTAAATGAACAAAAGCCTAGTTTAATAAATGATGTAAACGTGTTGTTCATTTTTAGTTCATGATACCTAATGCATTAACTGTTAATGTTATTTTTTTTTAAATAATTATGTTGCCTATCTAGTCACATCACTAGTTTTTGGAACCGAGCGAGAGCTAATAAATGTAGAAGTGAATTAGTGCACTCACTCCAGTGCACAAGATCTGTTGCATGATCTGAAGTCAATACCAAATGCTCAGATTTGTAGTGCTTTGTCTTAAAGTATATCCTCAATCTACTGTGCACTCCAAGTTTTGCTTTCTATTGATGATTGACTCGTGCTTTCATTAGAAACCTCCGAACAATCTTATCAATCGAAAGCCCTCAAAGGGCAGTGAAGTTTCTATGTTATCTCAGTCTGCCATTATGAAAACACTGACGGGCTTTTCTTGAATGGGCCGAAGTCAGTCCATCACGGCGAGTCAATAAGGGAGCGAGGGCCAACAGCCACAGCAAAGGCCATGAATGGACTGCTAATCATAGGCAGATCAATAGCCTTTTCAATTGCGCTTACTCATATTTAAACAGGGCTCAGGCTGAGAGCTCTTTCTGCACGCGCTCGCTGCTGAAATGTGACACAATGTTCACGTCTCGCAGTACCAGCTGTGTCTTTATGCCACCAAATTAACATTCACTTTAGCAGCACTATTTCAGTAAGCGTGAATGTGTGTGTGTGGATGCTTTTTTATTGGCCTGAAAAAGCCCCACCTAACTGCTTTAGCGACCTCAATATGCTCTTGTGCTAAAAAGAAAAATAAGAAGCCGAATTGGAGGCGACTGATGTCTTGTTGTGGCAAAAAATCTTGTGAGTCAAAGCTGCACGTCACTAAAGAATTTTAAAAATAAAATTTCAGCTCAAATCAGTTAGCTTTTCGCAAGGGCTACTTTAAAATAGCAAAATAAGTTGATATATACTGTACATAATTAGTATTGCTGCAGTGTTGTCTATGGTTAAAAACTAAAAATGTTTGTAATGTTTTTAGTGGAAAAACTTAACTCAAGAGTTGTTTTAAATATACATAGAATAAAATGCAATGTTCCATATTATTTGTATAATATATATTGTTATTTGTGTACTACTGTTCAAATATTTTGAGGGAAGTCTCTTCTGCTCACCAAGGCTTCATTTATTCAAGCAAAAACACAATAAAAACTGTAAAATTGTGAAATATTATTGCAATTTCAAATAGGTGTTTTCTATGTGAAAATATTTTAAAATGTAATTTATTGCTGTGATCAAAGCTGAATTTTCAGCATCCTTGCTTCAGTCTTCTGTCACATGATGCTTCAGAAATCATTCTAAAATGCTGATTTGCTGCTCAAGAAACATTTCTGATATTATCAATGTTGAAAATAGGTGTGCTACTGAATATTTATGTGGAAATTGTGATTTATTTTATTTTTTCAGGATTTTCTGATGAACAAAAGCATCAGAAGAACAGCATTTATTTGAAATAAAAATCTTTTGTAACATTCTAAATGTTTTTACTGTCACAATTAATGCATCCTTGATGAAGAAAAGTATTCATTTAATTAAAAAAAAATCTCACTGGCTCCAAATGATTGAACAGTAGTATATATTACAAAAAAGTAATCATCGCAATAATATACAATTATCTAAAAAATAAAGTGGAAATAGTTTAATTAAATAAAGGCTGATGTTGTCTTAGCAGGCAGCTGTTTATGTAGGCGTTGAGGGAGCTCGGTTCATTTTGGAGTAGAGCCGTGGAGTTCAGAGACGTCAGTAAAGCAGCTTTGTGTTTTTGTTTTCAAGCGTCACGTCGTTAAATCCATCAGCAGAGAAGACTTTCACTACGTTAATTCCTAAATGTCACTGTTCTCTCTGGTGTGTCATTCAAACCCCAGAGAAAACGCTCTCCTCAAGCTATTTCAGATTTCAAATGACCTTCTAAATCCCAGCAGTGATTTTTATATAAAACAAATCACAGCTCTGATGGCTCTAACCTACATACGTGAGGACAAATAGGCCTAATTGGCCATGAAAGGCCGCTGTGTGTAAAAGTGAAGGACGTGTCATTGTGACTATAGCACTATCTGGACAGAGGCGGCCCGCTGATGAAGCACAGCCTCGCTGGCCTCTACATTATTCATGCCCTTCCTTGTATTGAGTATCTGCAGAAATAGAGACGAGTGTTTGGTTCTGGAGATCAGCTGCCTGATTTCCTTGTGTTGCATCAATCGGGAGGAGAGAGAGATGCAAAAGCGAATAGAAACTCTGTTCTGTTTTCTTTATGACACAATCTTTCTCTCAAACCCCTGCTGTGCTGTGAGAGAGACAGAGTGATCTTTAGATGAGAAACTAGATATAGAAGAACAATAGCACTAAAAGACGCTTCGTCATGGTGAAATTGGCTTAAAGTCAACATAAAATCAAAACGGTTTCTGGTGAGATTTCTGTGGAGGCTTGTTTCTGCCATGCGATAAAAAAAGGTAATTGCAACTTTTTTTATCTCACAGTTCAGTCTTTTTTTCTCACTATTTTCTAACACTTTTTCCCACTAGCTTATATTTCGCAATTCTGAGAAAAAAAGGTCGAAACTGCGAGATATACTGTAAACTTAAAATGATGAGTTTGTAACTTGCAATTGTAAGATATGAACTCGGAGAAAAAAAGTCAGAATTTTGAGTTATAAACTTATCTATAATCTCACAATTCTGCAAAAAAAAAAGTCATAGTTGTGAGATTTACTGCAAACTAACAATTGAGAGTTTATAACTTAAAATTGAGATATATAAACATGCAATTCTAGGAAAAAATCATAATTACGAGATGTTCTGTGCTAAAACGTAATTGTGACTTTTTATTTCACAACTCTGACTTTTTTCTTGCTATTCTGAGTTTATATCTTGCAGTTGTGAGAATAATTGCGAGATGTACAGTGGACTCTGTTATTCGTTTATAACTTAAAGAAGTCCACTTCCAAAACAAAGATTCACATATAATTTACTCACCCCCTTGTCATCCAAGATGTTCATGTCTTTCTTTCGTCAGTCGTAAAGAAATTATGTTTTTTGAGGGAAACATTTCTGCATTTTTCTCCATATAGTGGACTGATATGGTGCCCCGAATTTGAACTTCCAAATTGCAGTTTAAATGCGGCTTCAAATGATCCTAGTCTTATCTAGCATAACGATCGGTTATTTTCATAAAAATATTACAATTTATATACTTTTTAATGCTCGTCTTGTCTTACTCTGCCTGGACTGTTTTTGTTCCGGTTCATGACAGTTAGGGTATGTCGAAAAACTCCCATCTCATGTTTTCCCTCAACTTCAAAATCGCCCTGTATCGCTGTTTTACCTTTCTTGTTAAGGGTGTTTGATCTTCTTTGCATGTTCACTTTGCAAAGACTGGGTCGGTAAATCTGCAGCGATGTAGGATGATTTTGAAATGATTTTTGAAGTTGAGAGAGAAAATACGGTCTGAGTTTTTCGACATACCCTAACTGTCTTGAGTCAGAATACACAGAGTTCAGGGAGAGCAAGGCAAGATGAGCGTTTGAGATTAAGAAGTATTTAAATTGTATTTTTTTAATGAAAATAACTGATTGTTTCGCTAGATAAGAGCCTTCTTCCTCTTGCAGAAATATTTTCCTCAAAAAACTTAATTTCTTTCTACGCTTGAAGAAAGAAAGACATGAACATCTTGGATGGCAAGGGGGTGAGTACATTATATGTGAATCTTTGTTTTGGAAGTGGACTTCTCCTTTATGAAATTGTGACATATAACTAAATACAAAAAAATAAAATAAAATAAAAAATCAGAATTGCAAGAAATACTGTCAGTTTGCAATTATGAGTTTCTAACTTGCAAATGTGAGATACAAAATTCTAAGAAAAAAGTTTGCAAGAATTGCAAGAAGTATTGAGATAAAAATTGAAGAAAAGTCAAGTTTGCGAAATATACTGAGATAAAAAGTTGCAAATTTTATCTCACAATTCTTTTTTCTTACTATTCTGAGAAGTAAACACTCACTTGTGAGTTTATAACTTGCATTTTGTGATATATTATCTCACAATTCCAAGAAAAAATGTCAGAATTGTGGGATATAAATTCAGAATTGCGAGAAAACTTTATTTATTTATTTATTTAATCCCTTGGCAGAAACCATCTTTAGTTTCCACATTGCACATTATTCTAAACAAAAAATATCTATCCTCATAATCACAATGAAATTTAATTCTGCCAGTTCTGAAATGGCTTTCAGTTTCGACTGACGTCACTTAGGCCAGAAATAATGTTACTAATAACTATTTACTCCCTGTTTTAGGCTGCTATTGCATCATGCATCTTGAAATGCATCACATTATGGAAGTAATGGGCTGTTTCATGTTGGCTTTATAGCTCAGAAAACACAGCACATGTCCTGTCATACAGTGCCGCTGCGCTCGAAGGCAAAGTGCTCAAAGTGCATACTGTACTGACACATGGTGAAATATGGTGATTCTGACCTTTCTATACAGTCCGTATTTCAAGCAGGAATTTATACTAGATAGACAGAAAGAAGGACATGAGCAGAAAAAGAGAGAAAAAGAAACTGACAAAAAAAAGAGAGAAAAGAGAAAATAACATGCTCTATTCATTTAGCTGCGGTACCCTTTTGGGCTGTCGGCTGTATTGTCAAAAGTGTGAATAATTGAAGCTGTGAAAATGTCAAGCAGGCTGTCCTGAAAGCCCCGAGCTGTTTGTCTTTCTCAAATTAGCACTGAATGAAAAATCACACTTTTGAAGAAGGTAGAGGGAGAGAGAGAGGCTCGGTTTGGTAAATACATAATTTAGTTGCAAGCTTAAAAAGTTGATTCGGCTGTGTTTCTGAGCGCTGCTCTTGACGCTTCGGCACAGCTCCGATTTGTTCAGTAGCTCAGCGGTCGTTTTACAGTGAGGTCGTTCTTATCGCATCAGCTGCAGCTGCCGCATGGTTTGTGATCTGAAATATAACCGTATAATCCTGTTAATTTGTAATCAAGTTCATTAATGGACTATAAAGTCCACTGAATGCACTGAAATCACATGTGCTGTTCGAATATTCATAACCTTCATCATGCTGTGTATAATCACAAAATGAGCATTTACATGTACATATATGTGATGCATATATGCTGTTCAGGAGTTTAAGGTCTGTCATTTTTTATGGTTTTGATAGTCTCTTCTGCTCACCAAGGCTGCATTTATTTGATCAAAAATACAATAAAGACTGTAGTGTTGTGATATATTATTGCAATTTGAGATTTTCAATGTGAAAATATTGAAATACATAATTTATTTCTGTGATCAAAACTGAATTTTTAGCATCATTACTCCAGTCTTCAGTGTCACATGATCCTTCAGAAATCATTCTAATATGCTGATTTGCTGCTCAAGAAGCATATCTGGTCAGTTGTGCTGCCAAATATATTTGAGGAAACTGTGATACAATTTTATTTTTCAGAATTCTTTGATGAGCAGAAAATTTAAAAAAAACAGCATTAATTTGAAAATTTTTTGGTAACATTATAAATGTCTTTACTGTCACTTTCCATTAAGGTATTGCATCATTGAATAAAAGTATTTATTTCTTTAAAAAAAAACAACTGCCCCCAAACTTTAGAGCGGTACTAAATTACATTAATTAAATATCATAGTAGTAGTTTGTACTGCCATTAATTTATGCACACTGTAATTTTGCAGTAGCTCAATATTGAATTCAGGTATTAGTAAAATGTAAGGTAAAATGTCATTTGCATTAATGAGGAGGAAAATGTCCTTAATTGCTATGATGTCATAATGCATAAGAAGTGGTTATGAAAAGCAATTTCTTGCAAACATGATCATACTTTCTTAATTCATAAATGTATTGATTAAAAAAAAAACGAAAAATGCTAAACTAAACTAAAAACCTTTTTTATTTAGGGTTGAAGTGTGTTTACATAAATAAGGCCAAAATTATGGCCTTGTCACATACTGACAATACACACGCAGGAAGCCTAGAAATCCTTGATTTTTTTCTTTGTTATAATATTAATAGCATACTTTTAATTAAGTTTATTTTATGTTTAGTAACTTAGTTTTAGTTGTATTCACAGGCATTTACAGGTGAAGTGTGTTATTTATAATAAATGGAATTACAAGATGACTGTAACTTAACATGTTTCCCCAAACATCTTGCATTGGTTGGACAAACAGACAGTCCCGCCCCCAAACTCACACGATTGGTTGAGCTAATGTTGCTGTATCAGGCTGCTTAAAGCAGCAGATCAGTATTTAGAAAGCATTACAGTGTTACAGTTTTTGGACATTTGTCCTACTGTCTTACGATGACTCTGAATATTAAGCTACGATAGAAAAATATATTTCAGTATTGAACATATGACACACATAACATGAAATCAACACTGTCCATGTTTACTTACATTGGAACTCGTGAAAACAAATTGGATTGGTTTGGTATACAAAAATGCAACACTTCTTCTCTGGTTTCTGTCAGTCTGTCTGATTCTCTCATTCAGCACGCAGACGGATTGTGCCGCACCGATTCATCACTGCCGTACGGCTCCGCCACGAGCCATGTGTTTAAAAAAGATCTTCTATTTTCAACCCAGCTCGACTCCATACTGTGTCATGCTGAGACCTTCATTACCAATGGAGATTAAAATGAACAGAAATGTGCACAAGGTGCCTTTTAACCAAAGCGTCTGTTTAACCAGGTGTCACGGCCAAATGAGCCCCATTAGCTGCTGCCGCGCAATAGAGACGGACCATACTACTTATTTTCTTGATGAACTCATATCAGGTGCTATGAAGGTCAGGGCTGTATGGAAGAAAACTTGTGATTTCTAACTGCAAAGTGGATAATCATGTAAGAGCAAAAAGCCATTATTCTCATATAAAAAGACTTCTTTTTGTTTTTCGTTTTACTTTAGCTTAAAGTTATATCAAACATGACTAAAACATCACTAGTTTTTTTTTTTTTTTTAAACTTTGGTTATATTGAGTCATGCTACATTATATTGCTCACTTTGTTTGAATAAGAGTTGCAGTTTCTGTCCTGTTGAACTATTTGCTAAAAATAGCAATAAAAAATATTTTTATCATATGAAATGCGTTAAATTTCATGCTAAACAGATAATAAAATTCAGAAGAATTAATAAATCATTTAGAATCAATGTGTCTTCTTGCAATTCTAATTGTATTTATTTATTTATTTATTTATCCATAGGTCTTTTATTATTTGCAGGTGAATGCTGGTTAATGAGGTGTGTCCTGGGTAATGGCTTTGGGAAATTAATTTTATACTAATAGGATTTGTGTGTTATATGTTCTTAATTAAACACAAAATTGCTTTGATAAATTAACTTGAACTGCATCAGTATTCATATACATCCACAGTCTAAAATAATGAATTGTAAGCAGGTACTGACCTGCTTATGCACCTTGTTGCATACCGTTGTGATTGCATGTAAGCGTTAGTTATTTACCATAAAAATTCATTTTTGTTTCACTCTTTGTTCACACTTTTTAAAACAGCTCTGGCAACGTTTGACATCACATTTTTTTGCCACATTTCCTCCAAATCACAATAAAACTGGGCAATATTAGCCCCAAAAGCATGCACGGATGTGTAATTCAATAATCCACAAAAATATTGTGCCATCTGGACACATTTGGTGTACTGTTTTCAGTGTAGTGTGATTTGAGATGCTCTAATCCTGGTCGCACATACTATAATAGCATGCTAATTGGGATGCAGCCTAACTACTTCAGGCATTTAATTAAACTGAACACCAAATTGGCGGAGTCAAATATCCTGCTCTCCTGCGCTAAATCTTAATAAGTGCTATTTATTCTGTACTATTTCAGATGAAGTGATATCATTTCCAGTGCGTCCAACTCTCTCTTTGTGTGTGTGTGTGTTTGCATTTTCATAACAGTTCACAAAACAATGAAAAATATTCGCTATTTTACTTTCTTTATTCTGCAGAACCCAAAAGAAAATGTAAATGAAATTGTATCTGCACTCAAAAATAAAAAAATAAAATAAAATAAAATAAAAAGCTAATAAACTCCATGTGAAGTATTTGTTAGTCATACATAAATCAACAGGTAAGAAACAGGTCAGATTTCTGCATTTAAAAAAAATGAATAAATAAATAAATAATGGCATAGTTTATTATTAACTATTTGCATCTATTTGATTTTATTCGAATAATCATATTTTCAGAAACCATTTATTCAAATTGCTTAGAATCAGCATAAATGTGTTCTTTATGTTCACTGTAAAAACAATTAAATGTATTCAGTTAAAAAGTGTGAATATAGTTAAAATACGGATAGCTGTAGAACATGCAATATTCAGTTTTAAATAAAATGTATTGAAACAAACTGGTTTTATTGACGATAAATATATAAACTTGGTTATTGTGCGTTTAATAATGTTTATTAGCACTGAAACAGAAATCTGACCTGTTTCATTCATGTATACTGACGAATATGCATCATATTAAGCTTATTAATTGCATGCAGATTACTAATTGCGTACAGAAATCCAACCTGTTGTGTAGTTCAAATGAATAGTAATAAATAAATCTTAGTAGAGTAGACCTAAATATTTTTGGAGTATGTATTTCCCTTACATTGAGAGTCAGTGAGGTCCAGTATTGTTTGAACCCCAACTTTCTTCAAAATATCCGAAAGGAAAAAAAAAAGTAATTACCAGAACCATACAATATAACGAATCATTTTATCATGTTACCATGTGGTTTCTAGGTTTTTTTTGGTCTGTTTTATCGTCCAGCAGGTGTAAATTGTGTGTTTGATCTGCGCACCTCTCCTCAACACGACAGTCATTCATGTCTTCAAGTGCTGAAGTCTTAGCGTGTTCACTAACACTAACTTTAAAGTGAAAATCTTCCCTTTGTAAAAATTGTCCTGTATGAAAGCGGCTACAAGCGATGAAGGTGCCACGAGCCCCGGAGCTACGAATGAATCTTTCACAAGCTCGCCTCCCTCTAGCAAGAAAGACACAGTATGAAACCGAGGAGACACAAGACGTGACGAGGAAAACGGAATGAGAGAGAAGGAGGTGTATTTTTAGCAGTTTGACCGTGACCACGGCTCACAACTGAGATACAGAGAAGACACTTGCGAACTAGCTGAAAAAGCTCTGAACAAATGCTTCATCTGTAAGATCATTTCATTTGTGCTGGGAAAACAACATGACAAACATAAAATTGTCCCAGTTGACTACAGAATCGATTGAGCCACATGAATCATCTCTGGTTAACATGGAACCGTGTTCATAACCATTGCACCTCCATTATATGACCCTTTTCCTCAATGAAAAAGTATTAATAAGTATACCAGCATTATCCTTTAGAAATTGATTAGACAGGGACCTCACAAGTGTGGTGGTTGAAAAATGGAAAATTAACCCTCTGGTGCTCTTTCCTCAGTTTTGACCTCCAAAAATTTACATTTTGGTTTTTATGACTTTGGAATGGTACAAAATTTAGTACAGTGCTGGAACACAAAACAGAGATGAATAGAAATGAATGGGAAGCAAATTTTAAATGTATTGCTTCGATTCAGAATAAAACGTGTCTTAGAAAATATACAATTTAATTTTTTTTCTCTCTTTTATTTATTTATTTATTTATTTATTATTTATTTATTTATTTATTACCTTTTTTTAACTTTAGCAGTAATCTACCAAGTGTCTTCTTTAAAAAGAGATGTTTTGGAAAATATAACATTTTAAAAATTTGTATTTTTATGCATTTTTCATGATAACCCTTTTATAACTTTTTTTTAATCTTAACTTTTTTTTTTTTTTTTTTTTTACCTTTTTAACTTTAGCAATAATCTACCAAGTGTCTTCTTTAAAAAGAGACCAGACTTGTCTAAATTTATTGCTTTGATTTAGAATAAAACATGTTTTGGAAAACATAAAATTTAAAAATATATATATATATATTTTTGTGCATTTTTCATGATAACCTTATATAACTTTTTTTAATTTTACTCTAACTTTTTTTTTTTTTTTACTTTTTTAACTTTAGCAGTAATCGACAAAGTGTCTTCTTTAAAAAAAGGCCAGACATAAGTCTGTGCTTTAATAAAAAATAACTACAAGTACTGCATAAATATTTAAAACCAAAAAATACCCTATAAATAAAACGCATTGTTAAACTAAAATACAGCACATTAGTTTCTTTAAAAAAAAAAAAAATCTATCATTTTTGACCATGACCTTTTATGTTACATGAACATTTCAGAACATGTTATTATGTGTTGATGAATATAAGATTACAGTTTTTTTATTGGAAGCAATATGCACTGATGAATCGTGTTCATTTAGATCGGGAACATTTTATTAAGCAAGTAAACAGGGCCACTCTTGACATTTATTTAAACTTTAAATACAGAAGAGAATGTAATTTTTCTTTTAATGTATCGCTTTAATGAATGTGATTCAAAAGAAACACACTGAATCTCTTTGTTCAGAGCAGTTCCTGATTCGCAGGGAACTTTGAAATGTCTTTTCTCATTTTTCCATCCTAATTGTCTGTCTCCCTAATCCTTTTCGTTTCATTCTAATGCTTCTTTGTTTCCCTTTTAACTTTTACGCTTAACGGAGGAGCCGTACGCCACCTGTGAACCGTCAGAAGCAAAATATTAGCAAGACACAATCAGCTGATTGGGTTATTTAGGTTTGCACATTCGCTTTGTTTATTATTCTCATTCAATTATGCAGAAGCTCCACTTTCGACCAGATGTACAATGCCTAATCAAGAGCAATACATGGCATTACTCAATTATAATGCAAATGAACTGATATAAATCAAATCACAGACATGTTTAAAACAGGATTCGAAATGAGCAATTTCTTCCCAAAGAGGTTTTTCTTTTTCATGCACACATATCACCAAGAGCAGCTTTCTATTCATATTCAAATTTAATTAGTTTTTGTGTGAAAACCTGTGCCGTTTTAATGAGCATTCAATCTCGAGGCGGGTTTTCGGTGTGTTTGCTTCTGTATGTGTGTGAACTGATTTATTGGTAGACCTTCACATCGGTGACGGCCTCCGCGGCGCTCGTGGCTCTAATAAATCAATCGCAGATATTTACCACGTTCTGCCTTCTACCCGGATATCGCTGCCAATATAAATAGTCCGTTTCGCTTGATTCCTGTTGAGCTGCTCGCTCTTCAGTCGTCATGCACGGATGGATGGAGAGAGAAACGAACAGAATGAAAGAAACAGACAACAGAAGGCAGAGATAGAGAGGTCAGAACAGCCAGACTTTGGTTATACAAGAGCATCAGACAGACGAACAGATGAAAAGTGAGTAAAAGGGGATATACATGTCTGCATAAGTGGTTTTATTTGGACTGTGAAAATAAATAAATATCATGTCTTGTTAAATTAATTGTACCTTTTAAACTTATGTACAGTCAAATCCAAGGTTCGCTCCAAACTCTCTTATTTGAGTTGTTGACTAAAGAACTGCTTGGATTGATTCAGTCTGATTTGTGAACAAATCATTCTGGCTGGACTCAAAGAATAAATCATTCACAAATACTATATGCTTTCTGCTCGGCACAAATTGGCTCATGAATTACACAAGAGATTGGATTTGTGATTCAATTCAGTTGATTCATTGAAAAGATCTGATTCAAAGGAATGATTCATTCATGAATTGAACATCACTAATATGGCTGTGCTGCTAATTACAAATCGAACAATCAGTTCTGACTCACCGTGAGTCAAATATATCTTTGAGTTGTTGACTAGAGATCTGTTTAGACTGATTCAGTCCATTTTGTGAACAAATCATTTAGGCTGGTGAACTACTTCAGTTTATCTATTGAAAAGATCCAGCTCAAGAGAATGAGTCATTCACAAATTCAATATAACTAGTGTAACTGTGCTGGTCAATACAAATCGGACAATTGATCCTGACTCACTGTGAATCCAATACGGTATTTAGAGTTGTTCACTGTAGAATTGTTTGGACTGATTGTGAACAAATCATTCAGGCCCTTTTGTGAGCCAGTTCAACTGATTAATTCATAAGATCTCATTCAAAAGAATGAGTCGCTCATGAGTTGTATATCACTTATATAACTCTGCTGCTCATTACAAATTGGCTCATAAGTTAGACAATCGATCATGACTCACTGTGAGTCAAATATGTCTGAAAGGACCAAATTGTTGACTGAAGAACTCTTTGGACTGAATGTCCTATTTGTGAACGAGTTCAACTGATTCATTGAGAACATTAGACTTTAAAAAAATGAGTAGTTTACGAATTTAACATCACTAATATAATCATGCCGTTGGCACATTATGAATCAAACAATCAATCATGACTTACTGTGAGTCAAATATATCTGAAAGAGAGTTCTGAACTGATTCAGTCCAAATTGTGAATAAATCATGCAGGCTGGTTTTGTGAACCAGTTAAATTGATCCATTTAATAAATCTGAAAGAAGAGTCATTCACAAATTAAATATCATTAATATAACTCCGCTGCTCATTTTTGGAAAATCATTCAGGCTGCTTTTGTGAACTAGGTTAATTTATTAAAAAGATCTGACTCCAAATAATGAGTCGTTCATTAATTGAATATCACTAATATAGCTATGGTGCTCATAACGAATTGACTCATTATGAATCAGACAATCGATGATACCTCACTGTGAGTGAAATATTTTTGAAACAGACTGAGTTGTTTACTAGAGAACTGTTTGCACTGAATTTGCAAATGAGTCATTGAGCCTGATTTTGTGGACCACTTCAATTGATTCATTAAAAAGAATGAGTTGTTTACAAATTGATTAGCACTAATTAATTGTGCCGCTCATCATGAATTGGTTCATTATGAACTGAACAATGAATCATGACTCACTGAGTTGTTGACTAGAGACATTTTTTTGGAATGATTCAGTCCATTTGTGAACAAATCTTTCAGGCTGGGTTTGTGAACTAGTCCAGTTGATTCATTTATTAAATCTGACTCGAAAGAATCAGTCGTTCACAAATTGAATATCACTAATATACCTATGCTGCTCATTATGAATCAGCTCGTTGCATATCGGACAATCAACAATGACTCACTGATTCAAATATATGAGTTGTTGACCAGAGACATTTTTGGACTAATTCAGTCCATTTATGAATAAATCTTACAGTCTGGGTTTGTGAATTAGTCCAACTGATTAATTTATTAAATCTGACTCAAAAGAATCAGTCATTCGCAAATTGAATATTTCTAATATAAGTGTGCTGCTCATTACGATCCTGACTCACTGTGATTCAAATATATTTGTTTGTTGACTGGAGACATTTTTGGACTGATTTGGTCTGATTTGTGAACAAAACATACAGGCTGGGCTTGTGAACCAGTTCAGGTTATTTATTAAAAAGATCCTACTCAAAACAATGAGCCGTTTATGAATTGAATATCACTAATATAGTCATGCTGCTCATTACGAATCGGTTCGTTATGAATCAGACAATCGATCCTGACTTACTGTAAGTCAAATATATCTGCCAGAGAACTGTTTGGAATGATTCAGACCAATTTGTGAATGAATAATTTAGGCTGGTTTTGTGTAGAATAAATTGTCACAAATTGAACATAACTATAGCTGTGCTAAATGTAATCTGGTTAAGGGTTGTTATTGTTAATTGTATTTTAGGAATGGCTTTCACTCCGTTACCTCACTGTGACTGAATGATTCACATTTCTGAACACTGAATCAATATAGATGGTGTTCATCAGTCAAAATGAGCTGTTTCTGCACTTTTTGGACTGGACATTTTGAGTTCTGACAGTGTGTTTTCTCAGTACAATGAACTCTTTCAGAGATCAGGAAATGTTTGATTTCTCATGAAATGAGCTCTTTAAAGTGTCCATGAACTGCTGCTCCATTGATTTGCGTCCGCTCGGTTTTGTTTACTTCAGGTCGGGTCTCTGTTGAACCCCACAGGCGTCCGTACAGAGAGTCGCACAGAACGTTTCACTTGTAATTGACTAACCGCACGCTGTGCTTTAAGATCATCTGGTTCCAGCCGGTCTGTGCGCTGGCGAGTCTAGGACACGGTGTCTAATTCCAGAGAGACTCGGCCCTCCTTCGGGAGCGTATTAAAAGCAGTACATTAAAGTTTGATGACTTCCATTCACTTCTCACACCGTGCGACTCGACAAATCAGGCCAATTACGCTGAGATTGGGGACAGCTTCAATTGGAGGGCTTTGGCTTTTTTTTTTTTTTTTTTTTTACATGCGCTGCTGCATCAAGGCTACTTCTGATTCTCAAGCACAAATTAAATCTGTGTACTGTCAGTTACAACCATGGGGGTATTTTAAACCAAGTTACTCACCAAAAAAAAAAGTGGCATGTTGACTTTCATGCAGAAATCTGCAGTATCTGTCCTTTGGAATTTGGGATTCAGTTACCAGAGTAATTCATGAGTCAAAATCAAAATGTGCTATCATTTATGTCACTTTCGGTGGAAAAGCTTCTGATAAAATAACCTGATTTCAATTAGCAACTTTTTTGCAACATTTCTTTTATAATTGCTCATTCTGAACACAGAAACATGAGGATGCATGACTCTTTTCACTTGTCAGGGAACAACCACCCTAGCAACCGTATAGCAACGCCCTAGCAACACTGCTTAGAATGACATCTCATGTGACTGTAGCGTATCATCTATATGTGCTCGGTCTCTGACCTTGACACGCTGTTGTTTTTTTGATAAGAGATGAAGATGAAACGCTGTTCAAGGTTTCTTATCAAGCTGTGCAGCACAGCTGGTGTCTCACTTTAAAGACCTGAGTACAAAACCAGTCTGTTCGAAGGGGTGCAAGTGTTTTTGTTTTGTTTTGTTTTGTCCTTCCATATTCACTATCTATTTAAAAGTTTGGGGTTAGTAGAATTTAATTATTTTGAAAGAAACCTCTTTTGCTCACGAAGGCTGCATTTACTTGATTAAAATACAGTAAAAAAACAGTAAAATTGTTCAATATTATTACAATTTTAAATAAACATTTTATATGTGAATATATTGTAAAATTGTAATTTTTTTCTGTGATGCTGAAGCTGAATTTTTAGCATCCTTTACTCGAGTCTTCAGTTTCATTTCATGTTGAAAACATTTGTGCTGCCCAATATTTTTGTGGAAACTATATTGTATATTTCAGGATTTTCTCATGAATAGAAGGTTTAAAAGAACAGCATTTATTTGAAATAGAATTTTTTGTAATATTATAAATCTTTACTTTTACTTTTGATCAATTGAATGCATCCACGCTATAATATATATATATATAAAGAATTCAAGTCAAAATTCTGAGAATAATCTCACAAGTATATGACTTTAAAGTTACAATGTTTTGAGAATAAAGTCAAAATTACTAGGACAAAGTTCATTCAATACAAAATGTGTTTAAAGTTAAGATATATTTTGAAAATAAGGTTAATATTTAAAGAACAAACTAAATAATATAATCTCATAATGTTACAGCTTTGATCTTGAAATTATGACTTAATTTTGCATGGCACTAAAATGCTGTTTTTAGTGAATTATCTGTCTGTTTTATGTGTATTTTGATTGTTCTGCTCTCTTTCGGTACAGTATGTGTTTCTGCTGTTGTGCTAATGTATTCAAGTTCACATACTGTGGTCACTTATTACAGTCAGTGTGTGTTTGTGTCCTAATTTTGTGAACTTATTAAAGAAGTTCTGTGTCTCCATCAGTCTCTCAAGGTTCAGGAAAAGCCCACTGGGAGAAACGAGCTGCTAGTTCAGAAGTTCAGGTGCCATCATGAATTGAGTTTAACATCAGTGTGGAGCAGATGTGAGCGCTGCTGTATGTGACCGAACGTGCATGAACTCAGCTTCACTTTTCAGGGAATTCTCTTTGGCTGCGTCTTTCCAGCTGCAGATGAAGACACACAAAAGTGATTTGGTTTAGGCTGAGTGAAGTATACTGATTGTCAACGTCATTGTCAAGTTTATGCATAAATATTGAAAAATATATTAAAGGGGTCATCGGATGCTAAGTTCACTTTTATATGTTGTTTGAACATTAATGTGTGTTGGCAGTGTATGTACAAATCTACTCTATATTGATAAAAATACATGCAGTGGTTTTTAATTAATCTGAAAAAATAATAACCCCTTTTTCAAATCGAGACATTCTCAGATGCCTGTCGTTGTGACGTCACACCCACAGAGGATCCGCTCCCACAATAGTTGATTGACCTGAGCGTCTTACCTCAGATCAATTGTAACAGTCCGCCCTCTTTGTTTCGATGCC
>JAHKKF010520067.1:4648-21547 GCA_019740295.1 Labeo calbasu | reverse complement strand
AAAAAACACAATTTGTTGAGTCAGCTTAAAATAATTTGTTACTCTGCTGCCTTAAAATTTTAAGTTCAGTCAACTAAAATAAGTTTAGTCAACTTGAATTGTTAAGTTGTACTAAGTAACAACTTAGATATTTGTGTTTGCTGAACTTAACAGATGGGTAAGTAACCCAGCTGCCTTAACATTTTAAGTTGATTCAACTCAAATATCTAAGTTGTCACTTATTGTAATTTAACATTTCAAGTTGAATAAACTTTTTTGAGTTGACTGAACTTAAAATTTTAAGGCAGCCAGGTTACAAATTATTTTAAGTTGACTCAACAAATTGTTTTTTACAGTGTACGATGGAAACACGTTTACCGAATAAATTCCACCATGCGCATGAAAAAAATCATGTGACTTTTCCAAAAAGCTGATTATGGAAACTCATTGGAAGAACATATAGGTTCTTATTTATTTGAAAGAATTTTTATTTTTAAACTTAATGGGAACATTAGCAAATTGTACTGGTTTGCTTACTTTACTTTTAAGTTTAACAAACACAAATATTTAAGTTGTCACTTAGTACAACTTAAAATTTTAAGTTGACTAAACTTATTTAAGTTGACTGGGCTTAAAATTTTAAGGCAGCAGGGTAACAAATTATTTTAAGCTGACTCAACAAATTGTGTTTTTTTTTACAGTGGACTAAGGAAAAAGAAAAGTAGTTACACTAAAAACTGATCACTGAAAGGTCCTTTGGAGAATCTTACTTGAAACCTTACTTTTTAAAGAGTGAACAGGAAAAAAAAGGTACATAAGGTCTTGATTTTATCCATTAAGAATTGACTGGGTTGTGAAAAGACTTGACAAATAAAGGGATTTTTGATGTGTATCGAAAAAGAAAGTTATTTTAGCAGTTGTTGTGACGTATCGTGCACTGGTGCTCGCAACAAAACGTAACGGAAGCATTTTACTCCTTTTAATTTTATTATGCACATTTGCATTTTTTAACAGAAAAAAAATTAGTTTTCTGCACCTTATGATACACCACACAATGTTCAGCTGTAAGAACTTCTCCAAACATTCATTTCTGGTCCATCTTCTATGTTTATTCGGTGTATTTAGTCATCCCGTGGGCCTGACATAAATGTTAGAGGTCAGATCCGAAACGAGATAGATTTCTCCAGCAGTAACACTTTGAACCACCAGGGGGAGTCAGGAATTCACTCTTAACCTGAATGTCTTAAGTTGGAAGCGTTTCTCTCTCGGTGAATCTAAACCCTGCCACAGAGCAGTGAGCATGCCAGACGTGAGTCACACATATACACCGACACACAAATACACACAATCACGGAGGCAGCCAGTATCCCTTCTCCTCCCACACACACACAGAATCTCTCTCGACTCACACATACACCCACACGCACACTCTAATAAAACATAAGAAAACACACACAAACCTCTCGCACATCAAGCCAACCCCGCAACACAACACAAACACGCTCTCCTACATCTTCTCTCTGTGTTCTTGAGTTTGCAAGATGTTAGAAATAAACACGGACATAAAAAGGCGCTTTCACACTATTAATTTGCTGCTTGTTGGTTGGCGTGACAGCTGTTTTCTGTCCACTTGAATTGAAACCTGTCAAGAACATGTCTGGGACGGATTTGAACTCAGAATCGAAATGATAAAAAAAAAAGACATTTCACTTAAAATAAAACCTATGTTTTGTTGTTTGTATTAGCATTGTTTTCATAAGAATTAAGCACATTTGCACAATTCTCATCATCTTAATGCAAACAAAATTCTCATTACTGTAATGTGTAAAGATATTATGCATGATGTTACTATTTGTTGTGCTGATTTTCATGAAAACACTGTATTTCAGTACTTTTATATTCTAATACAGTAAAAATACAACATTACTATACTACAGTAATCATGAAAATCATCTAGGAATTGCAAAAAATATAATGATAATTTGTGGGGCAAATGTGTAATTGTCATACAAAAAAAAAAAAAAAAAAACCTAATGGTCCAAAAAAGGCTTTATATATTAAATAATTTAATATATAATTTCATATATTATTTAAATAAAATATGTCAAATAAAATAAATTATAAAAAAAATGAATAAATGTTAAATAAATGTCTTTATATTTCAAATTGTATTTACATAAAGTAAACATATTTAAATTAAAATACAAAAAAATTATAATACATGAAAGATAAATGTAGTATAAATTTGTGGGGAATATGTTTAATTTTCATAAAAAAAATAATGAGATATAATAACCTAACGGACATAAAATAGGCTTAATTTTCTTAATATTTCTTAATAATTGTAATTGTCTCCACCTTTTCTTAATATTTCAAATTGTATTTAAATAAGTACATATATTTAAATTAAAATACGAAAAAAATTAAACATAAAATAGGCTTTATTTTCTTACTATTTACATTTTTAAATGATCTGAATATTCTAAGAAATATATATTATTTATTTTAATTGTAATTTAATTGTCATAACTGTCACTTTTTCGATGTTCTTAATATTTCAAATTGTATTTAAATAATGTAATATTGAGAAATAATAACCTAATGGAAATAAAATAGGTTTCATTTTCTTAATATTTTCAATTGTAAATGATTGGAATATTATATTAAATATTTTATTTACTGTAACTGTTTATTGTAACTATTTAATTGTCATAATTGTATTTTTTCCATTTTCTTAATATTTTAAATTGCATTTAAATAAATTAAATATATTTAAATTAAAATATGAAAAATTATAATTCATCAATGATAAACATAGTATACATTTGTGGGGAATATTTTTAATTTTTATTAAAAATATATTGAGAAATAATAACCTAATGGGCAAAAATATTTAAAATTGGCATTTAATTGTCATCATTGTAATTGTTTTCCCTATTTTCTTAACATTTCAAATTGTATTTAAATGAAGTACATATATTTAAATTAAAATATGAAAAAATTATAACATAATATAGGCTTCATTTTATTAATATTTCAATTTTTAAACTATTTGAATATTATAAGAAATATATTTCATTTTTTCATATTTTTTAAAATGTATTTTATATTTATTTATTTTAAATTATAAGAAAACATTAAATAAATGTAAATAAATAAAAAAAAAAAAAATAGAATAGAATAGAATAAAATAGAATATTTTCTTGAATTTGGGGTATATCATAAAATGCATGTCTCAAAGCTGCTCATCCCTGCAGAAAATGCCTTTGGTGAACAACATTCTTCACATCTCTTGCCTCACACCTGCAGTAAACAAACACAAGTGCTGTTCCGTGTATGTTAATTTTGTTAGTAACAGCAAAACGACAAAACAATGAATAAAACAGTGAAGTTAACATCTTCACCTGAGTTACCTAGCTACGGCGGTAAACAGGTGCCGCTAGTGCTCACGGTGGCCCTCAGACCTGCGGGGGCAGGCTGCGGGTTTTGCATCGAACTCGGGTTCAAATCAAATCAAATCCACGGTAAAACTGCCTAAGAGATGAGCTCACAGCTCTGGAGAATAATCCACACTCTCTGGAAAACTTCACACGATCACAGCGCACTCACAAACGCCCACGTGCAGACCGATCTGGAACGATCAATAGGTACATCACAGGCTACATTTAGCCAGGGGTGCTGGATGTGTTTTGCACTGCCGAATCCACAGTGCTGTAAGAGCTTTGCTTTAGTGCTCTTGTGCGACTGGCTGAGAAGAATGAGAGAGCCCTGTCACCGAAATGAGCAAAGACAGATAATGGAACAAACAAAAGGGGTTACAAAGCAGGACACCACCTTCAGTCAGCTGCTAGCTAATAGAAAAAGTAACAAATTCAAAGCAAAAGTTGACCTAATAAGACAATTCTGTCAATATTTACTCACCCTTATGTCAACCTGTTTATGCTTTTCTATGGTTTTCTGTGAACTTGGCGAGTGAAAATGCACCATGACAGATTTGATGTCACTGAAACCAAACAACATCGGTAGCTTTGTGTGCTTATATGTTATCAGTGCAGCTAAACTCACGCCACTTCATGTCAACTACTCACTCATTAAAGTATGAGACGTGACTTACTGCAAAAAGACGGTCATAGCGACACAAGTTATAAAACTATGGCGCCATGTGCTTTTTAAAACCATTCTCATAGGTTTAACGTTATATTTTTGGCTTAAAAAATGCATTAATTTAATTAGAAACAATTGAAAGACTGGAGACTGGAAATGTAAAGCATCGTTTCAGTCTACTTTCGCGTTCAGGAAAAAGGTGGTTATCTTTAATTTGTTTAACACACTGCTGTAGCTTTAAGATTAAATGTATTTGGCCTCTACGACAGTGGTTTTCAAACTTTGGGTCACGACCCTCAGGCGGGTCGCAACTTCCTCAACTTTCCCCAAATCATCCTGGCGACCCATTTTTTGAAGGAGAAGTTCACTTCCAGAACAAAAATGTACAGATAATTTACTCACCCCCTTGTCATCCAAGATGTTCATGTCTTTTCTTCAGTTGTAAAGAAATTATGTTCTTGAGGAAAACATTTCAGGAATTATCTCCATATAATGGACTTCTATGTTGCCCACGAGTTTGAACGTCCAAAATGCAGTTTCAATGCAGCTTCAAAGGGCTCTAAATGATCCCAGCTGAGGAAGAAGGGTCTTATCTAGTGAAACAATTGGTTATTTTCTAAAAGAAAATGACAATTTATATGCTTTTTAACCTTAAAACCCCAATTTCATTTTCTCTTCAAACTTCAAAATCGTCCTACATCGCTGTTTTACCTTTTTTTGTAAAGGGCATTAGATCTTTGCACATTTACTTGTAAACACTGGGTCTGTACTTCTGCAGCAATGTAGAGCGATTTTGAAGTTGGAGGAGAAAATGAGAAGGGAATTTTTTCGACTTACCGTAGTAACCAGTGTTGGGGAAAGTTACTTTTAAAAGTAATGCATTACAATATTGCGTTACTCCCTAAAAAAACAATTATGTTACTTAGCTATTTTATATGGAAAGTAATGTGTTACGTTACTTTTGAGTTACATTCACATTACTTTTTTAATCTGGGCAGGGCTTGCTTGGTTTTTTTTTTTTGTTTTTTTTTTAATATAAAAAGTTCTATTTTTAGCAAATGTACAAGCCCTGGCTGTTACACCAAAAAGTGAAATGAATAAGCCTCAGGCTAAAGGAAACATAAATTCACGTCTGTACAGTAGAACACAGGAGAAGAAGGTTTGACACTCTTCAGCAATAAAAAAACAATAAAGCACAAATGTTAATTTATTTAAAGTCATTTTTAAATACATAAAGGAAATTTGTGTTATTTAACATATTGTTGCAGGTTTGCATTTCACTGCTTTAATTAATTTTGATGAGTACTGAATCAGTTTTTTTTTTTTTCTGAGTGAGATGAATTAATGCATATTTACATTTAGAACTACAGTAACATCATGTTTACACAACGCACACAACATCTCTGTATTTCCAATTTCTCTCAGCATTGGGACAGAAGACTTGTCAGTCAGTAAATGGGAAAACAAGGGAAATGGCGTTACTTTTTGGAAAAAGTAACTCAGATATTTTCTTGTAAATTAAAAAGTAATGTGTTACTTTACTAGTTACTTGAAAAAAGTAATCTGATTACATAATTCTTGTAATGCATTACCCCCAACACTGCTAGTAACTGTACTGACCTGGATTACACAGACTATGCATGCACATCACAGAGCTAGACAAGACGAGCATTTGAGGTTAAAAAGCATATAAATTGTACTTTTTTTTGGGAAAATAACCAATCGTTTAGCTAGGTAAGACCCTTCTTCCTTGGCTAGGATTGTTTAGAGCCCTTTGAAGCTGCTTTTAAACTGCATTTTGGACGTTAAAACTTGGGGCACCACAAAAGTCCACTATATGGAGAGAAATCCTGAAATGTTTTCCTCAAGAAACATTATTTCTTTACGACTTAAGAAATTTGTTCTGGTTATTTGTTCTGAAAGTGAATTTCTCCTTTAAAAAATGGGCCGCCAGGATAATTTGAGGACATTGTATATATGTAACAAAGTTCCAGATTCGATGAGAAAGAAAGCAAAAACCGACAATCTTAATATTAATAACTAAATAGACATATACAAAATGAAAGTAAGCGACAGCTGCCTGACACAGAATCCACTGTGTATTTTCTCTGTTTTAGCAGTCAGCTGCTAGCTAATAGAAAATGTAACAAATTTACTAAAAGTTGACCCAAAAAAACAATTCTGTCAATATTTACTCACTCTTATGTCAACCTGTTTATGTTTTCTATGGTTTTCTGTAAACTTGGCAAGTGAAAATGCGCCATGACAGATTTGATGTCACTGACACCAAACAACACCGGTTCTCACGTGTTTTGGAACGGATTACTATGTGTAAATATACAAAAACACAAATGAGATTTGAGAGCTACAGCAGAAGGCAATTTTCAGCCCGTAATCATTTAAAATTTGATTTATTCCACACAAAAAGCTCCCTTAATGACTACTTTTAGTGTTTTTGTCTTTTTATGAGATTGACAGCACCTTTTCACCTCACAATATATGTTTTTATTATTCACCTTTTTCCTGAGTAACCGCTGAGCACCGGCACGATGGATTCTAACTTCTGTTTGGTTGCTCTCGTCTTCCAGTCTCCACAGAAATTCATTAAACCAGGGTAAAAAACATTGACTTAATTAAACTGAAACTTTTTCAGTATAACTAAATATAAAAAGGTGTGCAGGGTTAAGCTGTGCTGTTGTTGACTGCTACAGTAACAGCAATAAGCTTAAGGAATTCCTGTAAAATACTTGTTTTGCGTAGCAGCAAATCTGTCCACGTCCGGCGCTGTATGCCTTGCATAAACAATGACAAAACAAAACGAGCATGGCTTAAAATGCTTAAATTAAAATACTGTGTTTGAAATAATAAAATAACATATTAAAATAATGTGTGCTCTTATCATTTTGTGGACAAAACCCCAATTGGGAGCTTTGTGTGCTCATATGTTATCAATGCAGCTAAACTCACGCCACTTCATGTCAACTACTCATTTATTAAAGTATGACACGTGAGTTACTGCAAAAAAACGGTCATTGCGACACTGTTAAGTAATAAAACTATGGTGCCATGTGCTTTTTAAAACCATTCTCATAGGTTTAACGTTACATTTTTGGCTTGAAAAATGCATTAATTTAATTAGAAACACTAGAGACTGGAAATGTAAAGCATCGTTTCAGTCTACTTTCGCGTTCAGGAAAAAGGTGGATATCTTTAATTTGTTTTAGTTTGTAATGACTTGAAGGTAGTAAATGATGAAGAAGTAATGACAGCATTTACATTTCTAGGTGAACTATGACATATTTTACAATCTTTTTATAACTTTTTTTAACAATTGTTGCAAGTTTTCTCATTGTTCGAAAAATGACATTTTCCACAAACATTTTTTCTTCTAATTTAACACACTGCTGTAGCTTTTTATATTAAATTTACTTGGCCTCTACGACAGTGGTTTTCAAACTTTGGGTCGCAACTTCCTCAACTTTCCCCAAATCATCCTGGCGACCCATTTTTTAAAGAAGTTCACTTCCAGAACAAAAATGTACAGACAATTTACTTACCCCCTTGTCATCAAAGATGTTCATGTCTTTCTTTCTTCAGTCGTAAAGAAATTATGTTCTTGAGGAAAACATTTCAGGAATTATCTACATATAATGGACTTCTGTTGCCCGCAAGTTTGAACGTCCAAAATGCAGTTTCAATGCAGCTTCAAAAGGCTCTAAATGATCCCAGCTGAGGAAGAAGGGTCTTATCTAGTGAAGCGATTGGTTATTTTCTAAAAGAAAATGACAATTAATATGCTTTTTAACCTTAAAACCTCAATCATATTTTCTCTTACAACTTCAAAATCATCCTACATCTCTGTTTTACCTTTTTTTGTAAAGGGCATTAGATCTTTGCACATTTACCTTGTAAACACTGGGACTGTACTTCTGCAGCAATGTAGAGCAATTTTGAAGTTGGAGGAGAAAATGAGACGGGACTTTTTTCGACTTACCCTATTAACCAGTGTTGAGACAAGTTACTATTAAAAGTAATGCATTACAATATTGTGTTACTCCCTAAAAAACTAATTACGTTACTTAGTTACTTTATATGGAAAGTAATGCGTTACGTTACTTTTGAGTTACATTCGCATAACTTTTTAAATCATAACTTTTTAAATAATTGTACATTTATTTGGAAAATAACTGATCGTTTCGCTAGATAAGACCTTCCTTCCTCGGCTGGGATTGTTTAGAGCCCTTTGAAGCTGCTTTTAAACTGCATTTTGTACGTTTAAACTCGGGGCACCACAGAAGATCAATGTATGGAGAGAAATCCTAAAATGTTTTCCTCAAGAAACATAATTTCTTTACAACTTAAGAAAGAAAGACATGAACATCTTGGATGACAAAGGGGTGAGTAAATTATCTGTAAATTTTTGTTCTGGAAGTGAATTTCTCCTTTAAAAAATGGGTCACCAGGATAATTTGAGGACATCGTATATACGTAACAAAGTTCAAGATTCGGGAAGGAAGGAAGCAAAAACCGACTTAACTTAATAATTAAATAAACATAAACAAAATGAAAGTAAGCGACAGCTGCCTGACACAGAATCCACTGTGTATTTTCTCTGTTTTTGCAGTGTTGAACATTGTAGCCAATCACAGACATATCTGTTTGATTTCTGGAACGCAATGGCCAATCATAGGCGATCCGGTTAGTCAAAATCAACTTGCCAAGTTTTTGTTTAGTCCTGAGTTCTGGATGCACATGAATCCTCATTATAACAAAGTGTAGACGCAATGTAAATAAGAGATTTATTGTGCCGTGTAGCGAGATTAATATATTATAGCAGAATTTTCTGAGATTGCGATAAACTGAGACGAGTGACAGCTTTTTAATAATTAAAGGAGCGCTCTTTGCACATTTTCTTGTCTATACAGCAATGCTAATTTTGTTGATAAATAATATTCGTCACAATTTTCGTCAACGTCATTTTTCACCGATGAAAACGAAACAAAAACTCGTTTTGAATGACAAAAACTATTAAGAAAATTGATTGACATTTTTGTCGAATAAAAACAAAACGGAAATGTTAGGGAGGGACGATTTGGGAAGAGATTCATTCAGAACAAATCTGCTGCATGGTTAGGAGGTTAGATGCGGACAACTGAACTGTACCATAGCCTGATCTAGTCTGATCTATCCAGCAGAACAGTCTCATAAAACGTTCATAAATGTCAATATCTGGGAGTAAGAGAAGAGCAGACATGGATAAATTTGACAATGCAAAACAGAACAGTTCATATGGGTTTCTGAACACACACACTGAATCAGCGCCTCTCACACAGCACATGTTTCACATCTCATAAACGGAGAAATACACACAGAATGATATTGAATTGTTTAGACAAGTGTTCACGTAAACACACTTGGTTACGTTTTAGGTGAACGTAATGAGTTGGGAGAATATCGGATGTTTATTAGTAGGCTATATTATACCTGTGCATTCAGTTTTAAAGGGACAGCAGCCTATTTTAGTTAGTTTTGTCTGTGGCATTGATGTTAATCAAGCAAACAAAAGAAAGACAGAATATCACGCACTGCTCTCGACTGAATCACTTTAGTAGCCCTAATAAAGATTCATCTAAATTTATTTATATAAATCAATTTTTCTGCTTGAAAGAATGAAGAATGTGGTAAACACGTTGTCATAAAGAATGCATAATTCGCCTATATACTGTAACCATTGGCATTTCATTGAAAAGAAGACCATGTTCTTGTTTCTTTATGAGAAGTGGTTTCATTTCATTTTAATATAAAGGCATATGCTGTGTGTCACAGCACTTAAATCTGTGTTTATCATGATAAAACCTTAATATCAAACCTATACAATGAGTTTGGTAATTTTAGAAAAATGCTAAATAAATGCATTACACTGTAAATAAACCTATTCAATTTTAACCAATTAAATTTACTGTAGATTTCGTCGACTTATGATATTTAGTCGACTAAAACTAGACTAAAACTAAAACAATTCAGATGACTAAAATATGACTAAATCTAAAACAATTCAGATCAAAATAAAATAGCATTTTAGTCAAAAGACTCTGACTAAGACTAAATCAAAATTTGCTGTCAAAATTAACACTACTATATAGTTGATTCTGAATTTGAATAAAAATTGTTTTTGATGCAGCTAAGAGGACCAACACTCTTAAAAATAAAGGCTCCAAAGGGGTCTTTGTGGTGATGCATTTTTTTGTTCCCCTAAAGAACCTTTCAGTGAACAGTTCTTAAAAGAACCATTTTAAAGAACATTTTTAAAAACTAAAGAACCTTTTTCCACTAAAAAGAACCTTTTCTGCATTTGAAAGGTTCCATGGATGTTCTAGGTTCTTCATGGAACCATCAATGCCAACAAAGAACCTTTATTTTTAAGAGTGAATGTGGCATACCTGCTGAAAGTTTCATGAGTGACATCCGCATATAAATAGGGTTTTCTTTTGAAATCGCAATGACTGACATCATATATATAAGTGGGCTGCGTCAATTAAAAAAAGTTTGAAAACCACTCCTTTATGACACTAGTAGATATTGTATACACTGTAAAAAAGATTTTCTTCCTCAATATTTTGTCTTCTTTGTTTTCTAGCACAAACATTCTAAAAATACTTAAATCAAGATATATTTACTTGAGATGCGCAACGACTTAAGATATTAAAGGGATAGTTGACCCAAAAATGAAAATTACCACATGATTTACTTTCCCTCAAGCCCTTCTAGGTGTATATGACTTTCTTCATTCAGACGAATAAAAGTTTTAAATATGGATATTTTTCTTACACAAACGCATAGATTAGCTCCAGGAGCTCTTTATTAACTCCCTGGAGCCATGTGGAGTACTTTTTATGATGGATGGATGCACTTTATTTTGCTTCAAAATCTCAACACCCATTCACTGCCATTAAAAAGCTTAAGAGTCAGGACATTTTTAAATATAACTCTGACTGTATTTGTCTAAAAGAAGAAAGTCATATACACCTAGAATGGTTTGAGGGTGAGTAAATCATGGGGTAATTTTCATTTTTGGGTGAACTATCCCTTTAAGCCTTGTTTTCTGAATATCACATCAATGAGTTTAAGCTTAAAATAAGAAAAAAAATCTGTCAGTGGGGTAAAAAAACAACAACAACTTAATGTCTCAGGAAATTTTCCTTCCCAAGTAAATGCGTCTTGATTTAGGAATGTTTATATATTTGTACTAAATAACACAAAAATACTGAGTTCAACAATCTCTTTTGCTTGTTTGTTTGTTTTACAGTGTATGGCATGGATATGCAAATATTGGGCTTCATAGGCTAATGTCCTCATGGTTCTGACATCATAACTTTGACTGTTTCTGATCCTGACCCATTTTTACATCTTAAACTGGAAAGATAAAAAAAACAGAGTAAATGCTTTTATTAAACACTCCCAGACTAATTTAAAACTACATTGTGCTGACAAAGGTAGTAAAAAAAAAAATCAGTAACAGAGCCATTTGGAAGCCACCATTCTTCCAAAATACACTAGAGCCATGTGTAGAGAAAGCGAAATATGGAAGCCATCCCAGAACAGATAAACAACAGATCATTGTGGTCTCCTGCTGCGTCCATTCTGAACATTGCACCGGCCATCAAAAACCCACTCTGTCATTACCCAGAAACCCCTTCACTAAGCACACTTCCATCTAGGACATGAAAATCCGCTCCTCTGGCCCAGGTCCAAGCGCACCGCTCTGTTAGTAGCCATCTGAAGGTGGGTCATTGTTACACTTTTCCAGTGGAGAATGAGAGCGTGCTATTCTCAGCATCTCTAGTGCCCCAGGTGAAGTGCGGAAGGAAACAGGAGGTGCGTGCACAAGTGTGCACGAGCATGAACGTCTGTGGATGTAGAAGTGTTTTGTCGTGTTTGCGGCAGACACATAAGGTCACAGCGCATAAGGGCGTTCAGGAATGATCAGGCACATGGTGCTAAAATGCCCGCCAATGGAAATGAACAGGACGGTTTAGCGCAAGGAAGAAAAGAGACTAGTAGCGTAAATCTCCACACATGCACCATACACAAGAGAATTTTCTTTCAGTGCAGTGTCTTTGCATTGCCTTCCTCCTAATACCAACATAAGGAAAGAGTGGATGAACATTATTTGTAATGAAGTTCCAGACTGTGTCGGTAAAAACTTGGTCCTTTGTTCCCTTCATTTTATTACGCATTCGTTTACAAACAAGGCACAATTCGAAGCAGGATTTCCAGAAAGACTGAAACTAAAAGATAATGCTGTGTTAGCTATATATTGGATCTGACAGTAAACACAAGTGTGAGCGTTTTTAACCTAAATCACAACATCTGTGAAGGATGTAGGCTGTCAAACATACACAACTATTAGACAATCATAGCAGTGGGCGCTTACTTCAGAGTCTACAATACGTCACGTCTATTCAAACAGAGTGTTCTGATGATGTCTAAATGATGATGTTTTTAATGTAAAAATCTTGATAACATTATACGTGGACTTCAGAGAACAGTACAAAGTAATAAAAAGGCAGTTTATGACTCCTTTAATCAAAACATATTTAGTTTAGAAGCAAAATGACTGAGATATTATAGAAGTCCACTTCCAGAACAAAAATTTACAGATGTACCGTTGTCATTCAAGATGTTCATGTCTTTATTTCTTCAGTCGTAAAGAAATTATGTTTTTTGAGGAAAGCATTTCAGGAATAATCTCCATTTAATGGACTTCTATGGTGCTCACGAGTTTGAACTTCCAAAATGCAGTTTAAAAGCAGCTTCAAATGACTCTAAACAATCCCAGCCGAGGAAGAAGGGTTTACAGTTTATATGCTTTTTAACCTCAAATGCTCGTCTTGTCTAGCTATGCAATGTGCATGCGTAGTCTGTGTAATCCGGGTCGATACTTGGGTATGTCAAAAAACTCCCATCTTATTCTCTCCTCCAACTTCAAAATCATCCTACATTGCTGCAGAAGTACTTACAAAGTCAAAGTGCAAAGAAGATCAAATGAGCTTTACAAAAAAAAAATAAAACAGTGATGTAGGACGGTTTTGAAGTTGGAGGAGAAAATGAGATGGGAGTTTTTCGACATACCCTAACGGTCTTGAACCAGATTACACAGAGCACACGCAGAGCTTAGACCAGCATTGAGGGTTCGAAAGTATATAAATTATAATTAAAAAAAAAACAAAAACGATTGCTTCACTAGATAAGACCCTTCTTTCTCAGCTGGGATTGTTTAGAGCCATCTGAAGCTGCATTTAAACTGCATTTTGGAAGTTCAAACTCGGGGGCACCATAGAAGTCCATTATATGGAGAAAAATCCATTTCTTTACGACTGAAGAAAGATAGACATGAACATCTTGGATGACAAGGGGGTGAGTAAATTATCTGTAAATTTTTGATCTGGAAGTGAAGCCTTGTTTTCTGAAAAATGCCTAAAAATGACGTGAGTTTGTTAAAAACAAGAGAAAATAGCTGTCGGTGGTATTTAACAAATAAACTTAATTCAAAGGGAAAACAAGATTTTTTTCTTGTTTTAAGTATAAACTCAATTTTGTTAAAAACAAGACTTCATTTGTATCTTCATTTAAGAATGTTTAGATATTTGTATTTGAAAACAAGACAAAAATAATGAGCAAGTAATTTTTTGACTAAAAAACCACCTTTTAAAAAATAAGATTCAACAACTTGAACTGAATTAGAGAAAAACATTTTTTATGAAACGAGTAACTATAATAGGTGTACACTTGTTCACATTTTGTGTTAATTTGATCCTGCAACACACACACACAAAAAAAAATTCTCTCTCGTTTTCATAGTACTGGGAAACGCCAATTACCTCCTGATGTGACACACATGGTGACACATGTTACGATTCAGTAGCTTGTAAGGCATTGCAGCATCGTAATTGGATCAGGACTAAAGTCACACCAAACTAACATTTTAACACAAACAGGAAAATCCTTTCAGATAGATAGACAGATAGTTATCTTGTTTCACACTTATTCTGGGTTAAAAAAAGTCTCTTATACCCACCAAGGCTCAACTAATTTGATTAAAATATAATAAAAACAGTAATATTGTGAAATATTATAGAGTTTTCTATTTGAGTATATAAAATATAATTTATTCCTTTAATGCTAAGCTGAATTTTCAGTCTTCAGTGTCACATGTTCCTTCAGCAATCATCCTAATATGCTCTTTTGGTGCTGAAGAAACATTTCTTATTATTATCAGCGTTGAAAACAGTTGTGCTGTTCAATATTTTTCTGAACCATGCTGTATACATTTTTTTTCAGGATTCTCTAATGAAAAGAAGGTTCAAAAACAGCATTTAAAATAGAAATCTTTTGTAACACTATAAATGTCTTAACTGTCATTTTGCTGTAGTATTTCTTAAAAAAAAGAAAAAAAGGAAAAAAAAAATCTAACGTAATCATATGTAAATCTGCTAGTTGTAAGATCATACTACTGTATATACGACAGAAAAACTGCAAATATGACAAAAAATGTTTAACTGCTGTGTGAAAGTTTCTGTGACTGTACAAAGTGCATGAATATTTAATAACACCAGCTTTAAAGCAGCTCAAAGTCAGTTGTCATTTGCTAAACAATTTATCGTCACATTTCACGCACTACACTGAATATCTTTAGCACTGCAATCTGGGTAAAAAGTCATGCTAACCTACTTTTAAAAGTGGCCTTTACCCTGGGTTAAAAAAGTCATTAACCCAGGGTTATGCACAGTGAAATAAAACAGCATAAAGAAAGAGTAATGGATGGAGGAAGATATGACAGAAGGAAGCAGCTCTTTTCTCGGTATTTGCATGAAAATGGTGTTGGCGGCTCAGAGGGGGAAACGGTGCAGAAGATTTGAGAGTAACACGTACCAAAGACAGTTCTGGCGGGCACAGATTCCTTATTTATCCAGAAAGACACTTGAGAAAGGATTACAGTCATGATGCAGGGGATGTACGTCTGAATCATGAAGTAGCCCATTTTCCGTTTCAAGTGGAAGTAGACCGTCATTACCACATATTCACCTGAAAGAGCAGAGAAACAGAAACAGGAAGTGCCTTATTAGCCCGAAAGCGGACACGCATAGGAACAAGGTCAGAATGACAGTCTGTCACCACGGCAGACTTATTTTGGCTGAACGGCAAAGTTTTCTGGCTGTTAAGCTGCGCTGGCAGATTCATCTTATTTTAACAGAATGAGGCTCACAGCCGTATTGGGAAACAGCGCTCCAGTAATCAAAACACACAGTGAACGCTCCAAATCTCTTATGTAATTTTGATCAAAAAGATGTAATGAATAAACAAATGCCATTGTTTTTTCCCCCTTCTGTTTAACGGAGGCACACAGTTGCTCTAAAAAACCAAGCCGATCTGCAATCGCTCATGCTGACCTTTACGTTTAAGCTGACATTAGGCCTTGTGGCATGAGTAAAAATGTTTTTTAATCTAATTTTAATCTATTTTACATCACTATCAGATATTCTCCATATGCACTGATCAGGTGACTCGGACACAGACCAGGTGTCTCTAAACATGTGCACACTGATGAGATGTGGCATTGGTCGGCTTGTGGTATTTAAAGTACACAGGATAAACCGTTAAGTCATAAAACCTGTGCGGCTTGATGTTTAACATGTAATTCTTCCATTAGAGTAAGCAGTATAAACAAAACTAAATTTGCATTTTTAGAAAGAAATACCAGTTCTTGAGTTTTAGGTAAGTATATGTTTTCTGTGTTAATTAAATACTATGAGCCTCACTCATGAAACATGAGCAGAATGATTTTTTAAATTTTTTTTGGTCTAAAAGAAATGTACACCTGCTCCCTACCACATGCAAATGGTGCATAAAACATTCTGTGTTGTTTTTGGCAAACTGATGACTGAATAAAATTTGAGGCACTGGCATTACAATATTTTACAAGTTTTTGTTTTGTTTTGTTTTGTTTTGTAGCTAAGAGTTAATAACTGTAAAACGCAGCACTCATCACTGTCACTTTTTACCCAGCCGTCCAATCAATGTAAGAGGGGCAAGACAAATACTACACCAACCAACCATCATACTTGTGTGACTGAACAACAATGGAGAAGATAATATTGCTGGTTACTGCACTTTTATATTCAGTAATATTCTTTAAAATGAGATACTAGAAATACATTACTGCTGTGGACATTCCAAATCATAGCAACCAAATAGCCCCATTCACATAGTAATACCAGTAAATTGACTTTACCGGTAAAAACAAAAATGTGCTGTTCATACAGGCAACGACGTGTATTTTTTTTACTGGTAAAGCACCATTCACGTATCGGTTTTAAAATACCGGTCAATTCTGTGACCTCTAAACAGTTGCGCCTCCCGATGTTGTGTATGTAAACATGCAGGAGTACATGCAGTCAGTGTTTTCTTGATGTTTCATTTTTGTGTCAAACGTTCACATTCATGCATCTGCTTTGGCTCAGAGACACTGTATTAGATCAGGGGTTCCCAAACTTTTTTACGCTGGGGCCCCCCTCCTTCTTCGGTCAATTTTGCAAGGCCCCCCCATAACTTAAAAGAAAACCCTTTGCTCAATTCTAACTTTTTAACAAAACACATACAGATTTACAGCTCCTGAATTATTTAATTCGGAAATTCTTTACAACTTCAGAGTACTTTTTCTTAAGTAAGTAAACCTGCCAAACAGGACAACAGGGAGATGCCAAAATACCACTCACTAAACCTGTCTATTTGAATATCATATATTTCTGCGGGAGC
>JAHKKF010520065.1:0-11924 GCA_019740295.1 Labeo calbasu | reverse complement strand
GATAATTCATATAATAAAATATATGATAATTATTAGTTAAAAGTCAAAGTATGACTTTAAAAGTAGAAATTATGACAAAAACAAGAATAAAATGTCAAAATTACAAGAATAAACTTGTTGCAACTGAATAAAGTCTTCAGCTATATGATATTTAACTTGTAATATTTTGAAAATAAAGTCAAAATTATGAGAATAAACTTACAGCATTGTGAGATTAACTTTTATTTTTTGATAATTAAATCTAAATTACTGGAATAAAGTCTTTTACAAGATTAAAGTTGTAAAATTTCCAGTATAAAGTCAAAATGACAAGAATTCAGTTGTAGCATGAGATTAAAGTTTTTTGGAGAATAATGCTAATATTTTCAATATTTTTGACTTTATTCTCATAACTGTAATTTTCTGTATTTTTTTATATTTTTAGTCATAGTTTTAACCTTTTATCTTGTAATTATGACTTACCAAAGCATGATTGTTTTTTTCTTTCTAACATTGCAGAAGTGGGCTTCCACAGAAAACAGAGTTTTCAGATTAGTGAACAGAGTTATGAAAGACCTGACTGTTTTGTGTTTTGTGTTTTGTGCGTGTGTGTGTTTTACTGATATTCTGATATCTTCAAGATCACAATTCACTTTCTGTAGAGTGTGAATCATGATGACATTACTGTTCATGCTAATATATAATTTACAACTGTCAAGAAATGTGCAGAAATATCTCTAACTTGTTAAAATTAGTTAACTAACCTAAACAGTATGTATACCATTTTAAATTGTACATTAACATGAATATGTCGTTTCATTTTAAGACCAGCCGCTGAATATCAACAAGCCACAGAATATTTATTCTGTCTGCACATGAGCATTAGTCATGTCTTTTAAAGGCACTTTATCCTTCATTAATTTTAAAAGATGCATCATCTACATTAAACGTCGTAAGTGGATGAAAAGAAACACCTGTGAGAAAACAAACCACAACAATGGAGTTCAAAAAAATATAATCAAGTGCAAAGTTCCAGATCACTTCGAACATAGAACTTTAGCTTAATTACTTTATTTACAAAAGAACTAAAGCGGATGATTTATGTACATCAGTTCTCTTGGCAAATCAACAGTTTAACCTGAAATCAAACACACATCAAATCACGGAGTTACTGCGTTCAACAACAACACCAGAAATCAGAAAACCCAAACGCTGCGTTTCGGTGAAATGGGTTAACGGCATTGTAAAATGCGCCTGGCGGGTCAAAAAGCAACACCGTATGATACTATCAGATACTGAGGAGGGTTGAAAAATGCTGCCGGAGAGCGTAACATATCGCAGTCGGACTGAGATTAACAGCTGATTCAGCTTTCTCCAGTGGACAACTGTCAAACGTCAGTGTATCATTCTTTAATTACATGTACAATAATGTACACAATTATAAGAGAGGTCACACAAGAGACCAGTAGTGATCATATCGAGGTATACTGCGATTACAGTAGCACGCCACTCGTCGTCGTTCAGCCAAACGTGGTCAAGAGCATTCCAGGAAAAACACAAGATCAGCCCTTTTATACGAACACAAAAACAAACAAACAAAAAAAGCACAACGTCCCTGATCTCGCAATCATTTTTCATTTAAATATCCGCTTCAGTTGGAGTCCGTGTCGTCGTTAATGTACTCTTCCTCGACGAGCGTCACGCCCGGCTGCGTTCCCCACTCCTCCTCGTCGTACTCGATGCTGTCGTTGTCCTCCAGGAGCTCGTTTTCAGGCTCCGCCCCTCCGGCGGCCACGCCCGCGTTAGCCCCGCCCTCTTCTCCCTCAAACTCCGCCCTCTCCTGCCCCGGCGCGGCGTAGCCGTTGTTATTGGAGAACGTGGCGCGCTCGTGGCCGTCGTCCTCGATGTAAACGCGCTGGTGGCACATGGGACACGTGTCTTGAATGTACAGCCACTTGCGCAAGCAGAGCGCGTGAAAATAATGGTGGCACGGAGTAATGCGCGCGGAAGTCGCAAACTCCTGGTAGCAGATGGCGCAAACGTCCTCGATTTCGCGCAGCTGCGTGCCTTTGACCTCCGGGAGCGAGTTGATCTTTTTGACCGCCGTGCGGCGGTTGATAAACGTCTTCCAGCCGTTCTTCGCCTGCAGGTAGATGTTGAAATACGCGTGCAGGCACATCATGCACGCGCGGATCTTGCTGCCCACCTCGAACATCATGGTGTACGCGCCGTTTCCGAACATGATCACGCCGAAGACGAACTCGATGACGTTGCCGGTGGAGCGCACGTAGTAGACGTAATCGTCCAGCTTCTCCCAAAGCACGTTGTAGAATCCGTCGATCATGAAGAGAGCGTACACGGTGAGCGAGACGAGGACTTTGAGGCAGAGCTCCACGCAGAACGCGGTGACGGCGAAGAGCCACGTGTTTAGCACGTTGTGGTGCCACAGCACGTAACTGAGCAGGATGGGAAGAGCGAACAGGATGAGCGAAACCAGTAGGACAGGAACGTGCCTTCGCACCGACGAAACGTGCGATGCACTTAACGACATGAGCACCGGATCCGTCATCCCGTGGATGAAATGCAAGATCGCGGTTAGCAGAAGGCACATGTTCCGGCTGAGCCGGACCAGTCGATCTTCGGGACTCAGTCCACTAAGCCCCGTCTGCAAGGCGAGGATGAAGAACAGCACTGGCGCGACAAACCCCAGTCGCTTATCCTCCTCCTCGGTGGAGCCGATGAACGCCAGGATGCTCAGACCCAAATAATGCGCCAGCGACGAAATGACGGCGCTCATCCCGAGCACGGTGAGCGTCGAATCGCAGCCGCTGATGATTAAGTTGCTGGACAAGTCCCAGAACAAATCCCAGCCGAGCTGCAGGCCGCTTTCTGAGCGAACCACACGAACGACGTACACTAGAATCACGGCTTGCGCCGTCATGCGCGTCAGCCAGAAGACGCGCAGGATGTCGGGGAAGCGTATGCGCTTCCAAGTGTCCTCCAGCAGCAGCTGCAGGCCGTAGATGCGGTACATGTGGCGCAGGAGCAGGTAGACGTAGCGGCACGAGTAGTAGAACCACTTCAGCTTCCACAGGAGATTAGCGGCCGCGTGCATTGCGAGAATCGCCCCCGACGCCAGGGCCAACGCCTGCCGCACGTGCGCCGGGAGCTCCACCATCAGCCCCCACAGGGGGACCATGATGTCCAGCACCACCAGAGCGGCGCAGAACGACTGGACGTTCAGCAGCGCCACGTAGCCCAATCCCAGCAGCAGCTGCAGCAGCGCCAGGCCCAGCCACAGCGTGGGTCCGCTCCGAGGCAGCAGGCCGAAGCCCAGCGCCGCTTTGTTATACGCGCTGTAGAAGTCGATGTGAGACGTGCTGTAGTAGTTGACGAGGACAGACGCCGCGCCCAGCAGGACGGCCACAAACAGGGTGTAGAACTTGAACAGGGACTTCTGGGAAAGCACCAGAACCACGCTGGAAACCAGAATACCTGCGAATGAGAGGACGGAAATCAATGCACACATTTCAACAATGCAACAAACTGAACATGCATCAGGAAATAATGTTTCACATTTGTCAAACTGGACCACAAAACCAATCATAAGGGTCAATTTTTTGAAATTGAGATTTATGCATTAGCTGACTAAATAAGCTTTCCATTGAGGTTGTTAGGATAGGACAATATTTGGCCGAGATACAACTATTTGAAAATCTAAGGGTGCAAAAAAAATCTAAATATTGAGAAAATCGCCCTTAAAAGTTGTTCAAATGAAAACTTCTTAGAAATGCATATTACTAATCAGAAATTAAGTTTTGATATATTTACAAAATATCTTCATGGAACATGATCTTAATGATCCTAATGATTTTTGGCATAAAAGTAAAATCGATCATCGACCCACACAACGTATTGTTGCCTATTGCTACAAATATACCCATGATACTTATGACTAGTTTTGTGCTCCAGGGTCACAATTACTTCTTGAACAGCAAAATTCTGCAGGTGAAATGCAGTTGCTTCACTTGCAGTTTTTGGATTAGATTCCAGTTTGTCAAACTTTGAACATGCAAATTCAACACACGGAACGATATTTGGACCAATAGAATTGTTACACTACTGATAACTTACAAAGGTCCTACTTTGCCTGTGAAACCTTGCTAATGTGATCATGCATATACTGCAGTGTTATTTTAGTACTGTTTACGTGCTATTGTAGTTTATAGTAACCCATTACATCCAAGGTCACAGGTCACAACAGTCTTGGTCTTAATTATCATATTTAATGTCTTAATTAAATATGAGTTACATAGTCACATAGTTGGTGCAAACTGTCACATGACCAGAGCAGTTTACAGTGTGCACACATTATCACGGTATCGTCTGTGGTTTTCCAGTGGAATTGGGCTATTTTAACATTGTTGCCACAGGTTGGTTTTCATGTCTGCGGGTTGAAGCGACCTCAAAAAAGTCATATTTATTTCATGGAATGCGAATTTTACCAGGGGAACCCTGCCAAAAACCATGACTTTTACCCCGCAGAATGCAATTTTAACAGGTTACCCCCTTCTAAACGCGATTGGGCTAATTTTGGACTAGTTTTGAGTAGCAATTGGGTGGGTTTTGTTGTGAAAACCTGGCAACCCTGCACAACCCCACCGCTCACAATTGTGACTGATCATAAAACAATTTTTCACACAATTTTTCCAATTTTTAAAAAAAAATAATTATTGTTTATTTCAAAGGGTTATAAGTGACACATCACTTGGATATTTTTTATGTCTGGGAAAATTTGTGGATTAAATGGGTTAATATTAGCTTTTATCCATCCATTTTCAGTTTTCATTTTAATTTTAGTTTAATTGTGAGATATCAACTGGCAATTGTGAAAAAGGGTCAGAATAAAGAGACAAAAAAGTTGCAATTACTTTTTACTTTTTTTGCAGAAAAAAAAACAGAACCCCATATTGTAATTCAGAACTCAGAAAAAAAGAATTACAAGAAAAAAAGTCTGAAATGTGGAATAAAAAGTTACTTTAAAAAAAAAACAAAAAAAAAAAACATTTTTTCATTCTGTGGTGGAAAGAAAAATACAATTGCAAGATGCAAACTTGGAATTGCAAGAAAAAGTGTCAATTGTGAGATAAAAAGTTTTTGCGGTGGAAACAAAACCATTCCTAGATGCAAAATCAAAATTCAGAGAAATAAAAAAAAGAGTCAGAGCTGCAAGACGTGAAAGTGGAATTGTAAGAAAAAGTGTGAATTGTGAGATAAAAAGTCAATTTCTAATTTTTGTTTCTGCGGTGGAAACAATAAAAAAAAAACGGAATTTAGAAAGAACAAAAGAGTCAGAGTTACAAGATTGTTTCTTTGGTGGAAACAATAAAACTAAATTGTGAGATGCAAACTCAAAATTCAAAGAAAAACGTCAGAATTGCGAGGTGTAAACTCGGAATTGAGGGCAAAAAATGCAAATTGTGAGACAAAGTCACAATTTTTAATTTTTGTTTCTGCAGTGGAAACAATAGAACAATTCCTAGATGCAAACTCAAAATTCAGAGAAAAGTAAATTTGGAATTGCAAGAAAAATGGTTAATTGTGAGATAAAAGTCACAATTTAGAATTTTTGTTTCTGCGATGGAAACAATAAAACAATTCCTAGATGTAAACTCAGAGCTGAGAGAAAAAACAGCCAGAATTGCAAAATATAAACTCAGAAATGTGAGATATAAACTTGGAAGTGAAAGAAAAAAAATAGTAATTGCAGGATAAAGAGTCACAATTACATTTTTTAATTTTTATTCTTTGGCAGAATCAGCCGTCCATATCTTTCAGACTAGTGTACAGAAAACATCCAAACTATGTATTTAGGTGTTCTTTGATCTATGTGCATCTGTAGATTTTCCTGTTACTCATTTACAAGATTTCTATAATAGAAATGTATGCAAATTAGCGCTTATTTAATATGATAACGCCTCTAAACGTCAGTTTAAAATTTCAGTACACTAACTGTCGTAACGTTCTGTGATTAATAAACTGGGCTGTGACGAGCTCTGTTAGTTAACATGTTTACCCTAAATAGTGAAGCAGCCCAACTAGTGTGAGTTGTGCTGAGATGTTTTCTGTTTGTCTGTCAGATCGAATGTAAGCGAACGGAGACTCTTGCATCATATGAATGAGCGATCGGTCGGTGTGACACTTTGACAGCCGCCGAGTTTCCCTCATAAACACACGGAGATCAAAGCGTGATTAAACTGTCGTGATTCGGTTCTGTTTTCAGGCCCGGTTCACCGACATAAGCTCATTATCTCTTGACGTGAAAACAGTAGCATTAGTACACCGGTATTAAAAGCCCGAGCCGACCCCGAATCACGGCGAAGAGCCTAGACTCACCCAGCGCGCGGATTAACGCTCTTCCGGCGGTTCCGCTCCATCCGGTACCGGGATCGGAGTACGAGTTGAATATGGTGTCGATTATAAAGATGCTCGGGACCCGCAAAACCACATCCAGCACGGCCAGGAAGTGCTGACCCAGCCGCCCGTGAGCGGACGCCATGGCGCTGATGCCGGTGTCCGGGGAACCGCAGGTTTCGGTGTTATGATCAGGTTCGGTGTCACGCAGGATCTCCGACGGCCGCCATTTTGGCTCTGCTGCTGTTGCTATGTGAGGAACGCGGAAGTGACAGTGAGCATGCGCACAACACAGAATACTACACCACAGAACTGACTCGGGTTTGTTATTAATACACAATGTATTTTTATATTTTGATATATTTACTTCTGTTTATTAATGATTTATATGCATTTTTTTATTCCAAACAATAGTTTAAAAATAGTATCATTAAAAATGTAATAGTTTACATGTATAGATTCATGTCTATGTTTAATAATGACTAAGCAATATTTAAAAATATTAATACAAATAAATGCATCGAAAAGTGAGTGTATTATTATTGCTACAAGCTAGTAATGACTTTTAAGATAAAAAGCACAAAAAGTCAGTACAGTACCAGTGTAGTTTCAGTATTATTTATACACTATTGTAGTTTTTATTAATATTTTGAATTGATTTTTATTTTTAGATTTTGAAATTTCATTTTGGAAATGTTATGTGCATTTTTGTAATGTTTAAAAAATATTACTGTTTAGATTTTTCAGTTTTATTTCTAGTATAAATGAACTGATATAACGAATGCATACATAATAATTACATATTTTATTTATTTATAATAAATAAATAATGTACAGAAATGGAAAAAAACAATAATAAAGTGAAAATAAAGTAAAAAAATAAATAAATAAATACAGAAAATAATAAAGAGAAAATGTAAGAATAAATGTATGACTAAATGTATTTTAAATGAATGTTGAATATATTGTGAATTATTATGTATTTGTTTTATTAAGTCATTTATTTATTTTCTTATTATTACATACACACATACATTTATTTATTTTGAAGATTTTAAACTTTCATTTTAGTTTAATTTTTGAAAATGTTATTATGTGCCTTTATGTTATTTTTTTTTAATCTTACTGTTTAGATTTAATATAGTTTTAATTTAGTTTTAGTTTTACTTTTTCAGTATAAATAAATTAATATAATAAATGCATAAATAAGTAAATGTTTTATTTATAAATAAATAAAGTTGAAAACAGAAAATAATAAATAGAAAAAAAAATGTAAAGATTAGTTTATGGCTAAACTTAATTAAAATATTTTTTTATAAATATTTTTTCATATCATTACATACATATAGACATACATACATACATTTATTTATTTTTTTCATTTCTAAAGGTTTGGTTCTTGACATTTTATCTAAGTTTTTCATCAAATATTTATAATATATTGTATTTCAACTTCATTTCAATTAACACAAATGTTTGTAATAGTTGTATTTACCAATAATAAGGCAGTACAGTACACGTTTCTTGTCACGTTTATTGTGCATCTGTTGTATAATACACGAGCATATGAAAATAGAAGTCGTCCTCATAATGTATGTTTGAAGAACAGTCTCATAGTGTTGTTGTAGATGGTTTCAGCAAAGTCCAGTGGATCTTCGCCCCTGACGGCCGCCATCACCTCCAGCACCTGTCTGATATCAAACACACACACAAGCGCTTTCAAACCCTCTGAACACACACACACACGTGTAAAACACGCGTTCAGCAGACTGTCTGACATACATGATGTGGCACGGTTCGTTCCTGTCCTTCACACAGTGTCCCGCCTCCCACTTCTTCTTCGTGGGGAAGGTGGTTTTGATCAGTTTGGCTCCGGCGTGAGTGTTTTTAATGCTGCACCATGGAGCGTCTGCAGAAACAACAACCGTATGACACTGAACAGTTACTCACACAGCAGCAGCACAACTGTTTTTAACATTGCTAATAATCAGAAATGTTTGTGGAGTATCAAATCAGCATATTAGAATGATTTCTGAAGGACCGTGTGACTGTAATGCGAGTGTTATTGTGTACCTGTTTCGATCATCAGTCTGTCGGTCGGGATGGACTTCATCACCTCTAGATTCTCTGCTGTTTTCAATGAGCTGAAATACAGAAACAGGTAGGAGTCATTGATGAATAAATCCAGAGACAAACGGCATTCAGACGCACTGAACTCACCAGCCGTTGATACCGATATACAGATCCAGATCGACCAGAGCCGCCGCGTCCTGCTGAGAGCCGTCAAACGAGTGAACCTGAGAAACACACGAGAAAACACTGGCAGATTATGCCAAAAGAAAGATGAATAATGACACTATTGTCTTCTCTAGAGCTGCTTTTGGATTAGTTTCCTATCTGATGAATTTTGCACCATTAGCACTCTTATTTTCCTGTTTATCACTGTGAAGCTGCTTTGAATCAATCTGTACTATATAAAACATTACAAAAATAAACTTGACATCAAACACTCACCACTCCACCGACACACCGCTCTCTGTTCCTCTTCATGATGTCTGTGACACACACACACACAGAGTGTTTATGTCAGATCACCGGTCACACACACACACACACACACACACTCCTCCAGACGAGACTCACCCAAGAACTCTGCGTGTGCATTCCTGCAGTGGAGGAACATGGGTAACCGAGTCTCCTCTGCCAAATCAAATTGTCGCTCGAAGTACCTGTGAGAGAAACACACGTGATGAACACGACGACACACACAACAGGAGCAGAAATCACCAGCTGAACGTGTCAAAAACTCACTTGAGCTGAGTTTCCTTGGGACAAAACTCCAGCCTGTCGAAATCTGTGAAGAGTCAGACAGTCAGAGCACAGCTCAACACAGACCAGTGTGAGGACCAGGATGATGATGTTGTTGTGATGATAATGTTATGATGTGATCTGATGATGAGATGACGGTAACGTCATGATGTAATGAGAATGTGATGATGTGATGGTGATGTCATGATGATGATCGTGATGATGACGACATGATGGTGGTGTCATAATGTCATGATGTGATCATGTGATGATGTTGATGTGATTATGACGTGATTGTGATGATAGTTTCATGATATGATGGTGATGTGATGAGGTAATGATAGTGTCATGATGTGATGATGATAATGTGGATGTGATGATGATGTGATGATAGTGTCATGATGTGATGATGTTGATGTGATTATGACGTGATTGTGATGTGATGGTAGTGTCATGATGTGATTATGATAATGTGGATGTGATGGTGATGTGACGATAGTGTCGTGATGTGATGACGTCAATGTGATTATGACGTGATTGAGATGATGTGATGTCATGATGTGATGATTTGATGACGATGTGATGATGAGATGATGATGTCATAATGTGATGATGAGATGATGTCATAATGTGATTATAATGTGATGATAGTGTCATAATGTGATGATGTTGATGTGATGATGATATCATGATGTGAAGTTGATGTCATGATGATGATGTGATGGTGATGTCATAATGTGATTATGATGTGATGTTTGTGTCATGATGTAATGGTGATGCCATAATCTGATGATGTGATGATAGTCATCATATTGTGATGGTGTTGATGTGGTGATGATGATATCATGATGTGAAGTTTATGTCATGATGTGATGATAGTGTCGTGATATGATGTCATGATGTGATGATTATCTCATGATAGTGTTATGATGTGATGATGATGTCACCATGTGATGATTATGTGATAGTGTCACGATGTGATGAGGGTGGTGTAATGACATGATGGTGATGTGATGATAGTGTCATGATGTAATGATGAGATGATTTCATGATGTTATGATGTGATGATGATATGATGATGTGATTACCGAGGCCACACTCTCCCACAGCGATTACTTTCTGTCTGTTACTGAGGCTCAGATCCGTGAGAGACGACAGGTACTGATCTGCACCCTGCTGATCGAACTCAGCGCAGCGTGTCGGGTGACAGCCCACCGTACTGAAGAACTCCTCTGATATACAACAGATTATTCTCATGTATAAATACAAATATATATTCAAATGATTCAATTAAACAACACGATACAAAGACACAGTCATTCACAGGAAACAGGCTGTTACAGCTGTGTCACATGACCACATTATGTCACATGTTTAAGTTAAGTCACATCTGTTTATTTTCTTTGCAATAAATGTGGTTATTTTTAGAGATCGACTGGTATTGATTTATTTATAATCATTCCATTCACCAGTGGATCTAATATTTAAAAAACCTACATCTGATTATGGCAGGGAGCGGAGCCCAAACTCAGTCCTGGAGGGCTGGTGTCCCGCAGAGTTTAGCTCCAACTTGTCTCAACCAGTGTTGGGGAGTAACCAGCTACATGTAACGGAATTACCGAATTTAATTACAAAATAAATGTATTTGTAATTAGTTACAGTTACTGAGAAAAAAATGTGTAATTAAATTAGTTACTTTTGAAAAATGTCAAAGATTACAAATCAAAAATTTTTCCCCACACCCACCCCCACATACAGATTTAATTGACTTCTTTCATAAATTGCACTGACTGCTCTAAAATGAGACACCAATGATTCAGGAGTTTAGGACACAGAATAGAACACAAGCTTGTTTTTTAACTCTCTTATTTCCTATTTGGGTTTATGCATATACTTTATTTTTTAAGATTAATTGTTTTTTCCAAGGCATTGTTAAATGCCAGTGTTTCCTGTCATAACTACGCAAACATTTTATTTCAAACCCAGTATCATACTTATTAAACTATTTCTTGCTATGATTTCAAATCTGTATTTATCCTCAGAATGATCTCGAAGTAAATAAGAGCTGTTAAGTCTGGATTTGTGATGTCTGTGCTTTAAATTAAATTATTACACTGCTCTGTGGAATGCTGGATTCTGATTGGTCAGTTGTGACATTCCAAGGTGTGTTATTCCCCGATAACAACTGGTAAAAGCTAATAACTCAGACTCATCTGGGCAACTTTAGTTGGTGCTGTATGCTTGATAGTTTTTTTTTGTGTTTGGTTAGCTAATAAAATATTAAAGCTCAATTCAATATTATCTGTACAATTTCTTAATTCTGTCATCCTGGTATCGTGGACTCGCTCTATTGTTTCATACAAATGCAGCTGCTGCCTTTTTTTTTGTACACTGTAATGGATTATAAGATAACTAACAAACTAGTACTACTACTTAATTATTTATGTGGTGAAATGTTGTGTAATAAAATTGGTCTGACTGCACTGTATCCCTAAAATGTCTAGTTTGAACTTGCCGTTTGCTGACAACTGATTGCGTTCAAATATTTCAACTCAGATCAGTGTTTTGTGTCTAATTATTTTGACAAGAAACATCTAAATAATCTACCAAGCAGCTGTGTAATAAGTGAGATAATGTACATCCAGCCAGTTGTTATCGCAAAATAAAGATGTATGTTATCCCTTACTTATTATAATCTTAATTCAAGTGATGAAGGATTTTGA
>JAHKKF010520062.1:8851-22571 GCA_019740295.1 Labeo calbasu | reverse complement strand
TCTGTGATCAAAGCTAAATTTTCAGCATTACTCTAGTCTTCAGTGCCACATGATCTTTTATTTTAATGGAACTTTTATTATTTCAGAATAATAATATTTATTATTATTATTATTATTATTATTATTAATAATAATAATAATAATAATAATAATTATTATTATTATTATTATTATTATTATTATTATTATTATCAATATTTAAAATAGTTGAGTACATTTTTTTTCAGTGTTCTCTGATGAATAGAAAGATCCAAAGATCAGCATTTATCTGAAATAAAAGGCTTTTGTAACATACATTATGCTGTTATAAAGCTTGGAGTCAGTATCATTTTTTTTTCTGGGAAAGAAATTATATAAATTAATACTTTTATTTAGCAAGGATGCTTTAAATTGATCAAAAGTGATAAAGACATTTCAGATAAATGCTGTTCTTCTGAACTATCTATTCAACAGAGAAACCTGAAAAAATTCTACTCAGCTGTTTTCAAAATAATACTTTTAAAGTCAGATTATTAGAATGATTTCTGGAGTAAAGAAGCTACAAATTCAGCTTTGAAATCACAGCAGTAAATTACATTTTAAAATATATTCAAATAGAAAGCAGTTATTTTAAATGGTAAAAATATTTTAAAATTTTATTGTTTTTGCTGCCCTTTGGATCAAATAAATGCAGGCTTGGTGAGCAGAAGACACTTCTTTAAAAACATTAAAAATCTTTACTGCTCAAAAACTTTTGACTGGTAGTGTATGTTGGAGAATATATCTTTTGTATGTCTGTTCTATTCTAAACAAAATCTATGTGAAATCTTCCTGTAGATCCAGAAGGTGGTGAATAAGAAACTGAGAGAGCGATACACACACAGGCAGAAAGAGATTGCAGACGAGAATCACAATCACCACAATGAACGAATGCTGTTTCATGGTAGGTGCTGAATTGGCTTCAATCGAAAAACTAATGCTAATGCATGCATTAAATTAATCAAAAAAAGCAGTAAAGACATTTATAAATTTAAAGGATTTATATTTCAAATAAATGCTGTTCTTCTGAACTTCATATTCATCAAAACCTTGAAAAAATGTATCATGGTTTCTACAAAAATATTAAGCATTAGAAATGTTTTCTTGATCAGCAAATCAGCATGTTAGAATGATTTCTGAAAGATCATGTGACACTGAAGACGAGTAATGATGCTGAAAATTCAGCTTTGATCACAGGAATAAATTACATTTTAATATATGTTCAAAAGTAAAACTGCTATTTTTAAAATTTAAATAATTTTTCACAATATTAATGTTTTTATAGTATTTTTAATTTAAAATTCAGTCTTCGTAAACATACGAGATACAGAAATGCTTAAAATGCTTTTTAAAAATTATTTTAATTACGCATTTGTTTTTTGTTTTTTTTCAGGATCTCCGTTCATAAATGCCATCATCCATAAAGGATTTGATGAGCGTCACGCGTACATCGGTGGCATGTTTGGAGCTGGTATATATTTTGCAGAGAACTCCTCTAAGAGTAACCAATACGTCTATGGCATCGGTGGTGGCACCGGCTGCCCCACTCACAAAGACCGGTCCTGTTACTTGTGCCACAGGTATATAAACACACCTGACACAATAAGAAATGCAACATAAACAGTGCATTATTGCAATGAATGGTGGTCATATTCTCCTCTGCGTTGATTTCCCACAGGCAAATGTTGTTCTGCCGTGTGACACTGGGAAAGTCCTTCCTGCAGTTCAGTGCCATGAAGATGGCCCACGCTCCCCCTGGACATCATTCTGTAATCGGCCGTCCCAGTGTCAACGGCCTGGCCTACGCCGAGTACGTTATCTACCGTGGAGAACAGGTACTGTCTCTTTAAATTCAGTTTTCATCCAATAGTGATAAGTGATGTATTAGTGTAACTGTGGTGTGTTGTTGTTGTTTTCCAGGCCTACCCAGAGTATCTCATCACTTACCAGATAGTAAAGCCAGAAAGCACGCCTCAGTCCTCCACAGGAGCAGAGCAGAAATCATAGTCAGACACTGCGTTTCTTCACTCACTCACTCACTCGTTCACTCACTCGCTCACTCATTCTTTCTCACTCTCTTGTTGCACAAAGGAAATGTGAACTTTCCCATGTACCCACGTCTTGGAATTCCCATGTATGAATTATGAATTTGCACTTTTAAAAACAAGTTACTTAAGTTATTTGAAAATAGTTGCAATTGTGAAGTCTAATGTACAGGTAGTATAAAGAAAACATGTAAAACTGACTGTGTTTAACAATGCTATTTGAGTTGTATTTTAATGGAACTTTTTTTTTGAGTCTGTTCATTTCTTTTAAATAAATCTCATCAGAACAGGACTCATTCATATGGCTTGCTTTTATTGTTTTTTTTTTTTTTTTATATATATATATATGGAACATTGTCGGCTTTATTATATATAGTCTCTGCATTTTAAGGGGAGTAAAAACAATGTAATACTGTAAATTAGATTTTAGTATACTGTTCAACATTAACACAAGCAAACATGAATGTGAAATATGAATGTTTCAGTACAAATAGCGTAAAACAATCAATGCATGTGAACATGAAACTGGTGTATAATTTATGTGAGTGTAAATTATTAGACCTACAATAGCTAAGCATTGTAAGTATATTTAAAATTACAGTAAAAAATGTGGATGTAAAGGTGTGTATGCATAGAAAGCAGGTGGGTAAGGGCGTATGAGATTTGGGAATCTGTAGGGGGGAAAGTTGTTTAATATTGAGCCATTTCAGGTGAAATGATACAAAACAGCATCGCTGATTGGATAATACCCAATTCTTACAAAAATAAAAAAAACCTTAAAAGCATCTTTAACAGCATTAATTATTCTACTCTGAGAAAACTTCACTTCAAGAGTTCACATAACTAAGGTAAGATATTTATTGGCTGGTGGCACGCGAACTGTTAATGCAAATTTGATGCTTTTATTTGTTTAACAACACCCGTTTATTAATAAATGATAGATAGATAGATAGATAGATAGATAGATAGATAGATAGATAGATAGATAGATAGATAGATATAGAACACATTTTAAGCTTAATATTAAGAAATGTGCACAAGTAGTACTCCAAATAAAGTCTAATTCAATTTTTATCAGTGTCTCAAGCGATATATCAGTAAATATGGTAATAGACTTGAACTATACTTAGGATAAAATAAATGCATTTTAAATCTATTACTTTTTTTTTTTTTTTTTTAACTAGGAAAACAACTCAACTTTGCCTGTTAGGACAACATTTGTCTCTCACATCTCTTTTATTATCCTAAAGCACTTAACTTAATATTACTAAAGATTTTTGTTTTAAAAATGGTAAAATTAAATAATAAAAAAGCAACAACCTTTTTTAGCGCTCAAGGAAATGTGAACATTAGCATAAGTGTGTGTACTGGGCTGCTATATTGTCATTTTATCTGTTAAATAGCTATGCAAGTAAATTTAAACTGACAAAAAATGAGTAAAACACGAGGTAAATGTGAAAAGAGTAACCTTATTTTCATTGCACTTTTAAACCAGTAGGCCGCGACATTCAGCTGTTAGAAACAGCAGTCGCCAGTCAATGACGTCAGTGCACTAACTTTACTGAAGAGCGCAGATGGAAGCCCGTATATCTTATGAACACAGAAGTTGGAGAAAATGTGTTTTAATGTCACCGAATACATTTTCGGGAACTCGAAACATTAGATAATACGTCTGTGAAGTTGTTAAGTGAAATTGTAAGTCATGTACAGTGAATGTGAGTGTTTTTAAGTGACGTCAGCAGCATGTCTAGATGTAAACATAACATTAGGTCATTCATACGGACAGTATTTCTGTCAGTCCTGATGATAAAACAGCAGCAGTTTGTTATAGCTTCTTCTGTGGAGGTTCAAGTGAATGTTGACAAGCCACTACGAAACTTGAAGCACTTTTGGAGAAGCACTGGATTCTGGTAGGTAAAACTAATGTTGTAAACGACCCTTTACTTATAATACCATGGTAAAAACGAGTATCAAATGATATTATCGCAAAAAGGACCATGGTACTACTTTTTTTTTTTTTTTTTAATACGTATGATAGTATCATTTTGTTCTTGGAAATGCCTTTCATTCATGGTACTGCCACCCTACATAGTATAGTATACTACATGTATATGTACCATACATATGCCATACTATAGTACATATTTACAAAATATTGCTACTATAATATTATGGTACATGCTTGAACTGTGTTATCTTTTTAAAGAAAAAAAGTAGATACAAATCATAAGCACCCATTTGATTTTTGTCTCTTTTTTTGCAGCCCTCCACAGCCACACACTGATGCACACCTATATGATCTCAGTGTAGACCAGCAGATAAATCTGGCTTTGATCGGCTCTGTGCCGCACAGAGGAATCCAGCAGGTACGGATACACTGGATGCTGGAGCTGGTGTCTGCACGGTTAGTTAAATCATATTACCAGAGGCAGACTATCTCTTCTTCTCTTTGAATGAATGTGAAATATGAAAATATGATGAAAATATCAAGATTGATATTAATATGCATATGTATCTCTCTCTGTTTTTCTTTGTGTGTTTGACCACGTGTATTCTGTTTGGGGACAGTAAGATTTTTTATGTTGAGCCTTGTCTCTAAGGCTCACTAAGGCTGCATTTGTTTGATCAAAAATATAGTAAAACAATAATATTGTGAAATAATATTACAAATTTAAACAACTGTTATTTAGTTTAATATATTTTAAAATGTAATTAATTTCTGAGATGCAAAGCTGAATTTTCAGCATCATTACTCCAGTCTTTAATGGCACATGATCCTTCACAAATCATTCTAATATGCAGTTATTGGTATTAATGTGCATTTTGCATACAGTATATCTATTTAAAAATCAGTGATTGCTGTGTGACCTTGCAAGTAAGAAGCGCTGTTAACATAAGATTGTTTACTTAGTAACTTTCACGTTTCTTAATATCGTATCTAGACTTAATATTAATATTATATACATCTCCTATATCATCTGTTGTTCATGCATCACTTTTACACTTTCATTTCCATGTAAACTATATGCATATTGCTTAAATGCAAAATGCATAAATGCATCTTAATGCTTTAAAAACTTTTCTGTCTCATATAATAATTTTTCTGTCTTGGGATCTACTTTTGACATACGTGACCCTGGACCACAAAACCAGTCTTATGTTGCACAGGTGTATTTGTAGCAATAGCCAAAAATACACTGGATGGATCAAATTTATCAATTTTTCTTTTATGCCAAAAATCATTAGGATATTAAGTAAAGATCATGTTTCATGAAGATATTTTGTAAATTTTCCACCGTAAATATATCAAAACTTAATTTTTGATTAGTAATATGCATTGCTATGAACTTCATTTAGACAAATTTTAAGTCGATTTTCTCAGTATTTTGATTTTTTTGCACCATCAGATTACAGATTTTTAAATAGTTGTATCTCAGCCAAATATTGTCTTTTCCTAACAAACCATACATCAACGGAAAGCTTATTTATTTAGATGATGTAAAAAAAAAATACACACTTTTTTTGTGGTCCAGGGTGTTTATTAGGCCTCATTTTTTAATTTTCTGTTTGTGCATGTACTAATAGCCTAATCATTAATTAAATGCATTATGTATATTATTTACTTCTCTTTTTGTCTGCTGGTTGCTCATGCATCCCTGTTACACTTTCATCTCCGTGTAAACTAGATGTAGTCCATTGTAGTACTAAGGTTTTGTCTCTGAATTTTGTGTAGCATTTACAGTGGAGAATATCACTACAACTTTACTCACTTGGACCAGCTGATTGACCTTCTCTGGCAGAATGGACTGCAGCCGGGTATGTAATGCAACAGACACAGGCTGTGTCTTGTGGACATGGACTTAGGGTACTGCCACTAGGGTTAATTTAACCCAAGTTTGCATTGTGTTATAGGGTTTGAACTAATGGGCAGCGTGTCCAACACCTTCAGCAACTTTGAAGACAAAAGTCAAGTTACTGAATGGAGGAATTTGGTCTACTCGATTGCCAAAAGATACATATGTGAGTATGAGACTGAAGTCGTAATGTTTTAGATGGTGATAGATCATGAATCACCTCCTGTGATGTTTGACTGTTTTATTTTTTAGGCCAGATCTTTACCACAAAGCTCTAAAAGTTCTGACTGTATTTGTTCCTGTTGTTTTATCTATGTGTGCAGGGAAATACGGCCTTGGCTTTGTCTCTCAGTGGAACTTCGAGACGTGGAATGAGCCAAACAACCACGATTTTGACAACATGACTGTGTCAGTCCAAGGTACAGCGTAATATAATTTGTTGTTTTCTCAAATCATCCGACACCACCAACAACTGAAAGTTGATCTTACAGTATGTGCCTGCTTATAAGTTTTAATCCAAATGAACTAGAACAAAATGTTCCTAGATTCTTTGGATGATGCAAAATTTATTGAACCAGTATTTTCTGACAATTAAACCTACTGATTTTTTCTTATATTTTTTATTTTAGTTTTGATATTTTAAGCAGCATTTATTTCTATTAGTGTTCTGACAGGCGTGCATTTTGCATTGCATTCTTTTTTTTTCTTTTTTTTTGGACATCCTGCCGTATGTGCTGCATTTTTCAGATGCCATCCCAAGTTAATAATAGTCCAAGTTGTCCAACTTTTGAAAACGTGTCTTGACACTCCCATGGGACTGTGACATGTGGGTTCCATAACATCAGGCCCTGTAATTGCAGCTATATTTTTTATGTTCATATGTTAAAAAAAGTCAACAATTTTATTGCACTATGTAGAGGGCAGAATAAAATAGACATATGTAAGCCATCTGCACTAAACCCAACCAGGGTCCATGTATATGAAGTTTTGTGGAAGTGTTAAATGTGATTTTTTTTTTTTTTTTTTTCTTCACTGTCACATGATCCTTCAGAAATCATTCTAATATGCTGATTTGTTGCTCAAGAGACATTTCTTGTTATTATAAATGTTGAAAACAGCTGATTAATATTTTTGTGTTACATTATTCAGATATACATTGAATAGAAAGTTTAAAAGAACAGCATGTTTACTGTTACTTTTTTATCATTTTAATGCATGTTTGCAGAATAAAAGTATTTATTTCCCTCAAAAACAAAAATATTACTTCAATAACATTAACTGAATGAATGTAACCTGTTTGAATATCTCCTTGCCCATCTGTAAAAATGTAGCTTTTTGTATAGTAGTCCTTGTGCTGCTGGCAGATGCTTTTTTTGTGTTGTATTTCTGCACATGTTCTCAAACATGCCTTTCGTGGTGTGGACAAAATAAGAAAGTGTCTGACAAGTTTTAATTTAATGCTACCACATAGAAAGAATTGTGCTGAGGGCAATCCACTAGCCTCAATGTTATAAATGTTTATTTTTCTGTCTCCACTTCTCCAGGGTTTCTGAACTATTATGATGCCTGCTCTGAGGGCCTACGTGCAGCGAGTCCTCTCTTGAAGTTCGGTGGTCCAGGAGATTCCTGTCATTCTCCACCCCACTCGCCGTACTGCTGGGAGATGCTGCAGCACTGTTACAATGGTACAAACTACTTCACTGGAGAGACGGGAGTACGGCTAGACTACATCGCCCTACACAAGAAGGTGCTTGAGGGTTGTAGTAATAATAAAACATGAGTGATAATAAAATGCAAATATATCATGCATAATTTAGTCCTGACCTAGATGGAATAAACAAAAAGAATGGTAATTGCGCCATTTTCCCAGAATTATAAAGTAAATTTTTGCAGTTCTGTCTTTCTGTCACAATTCTGACCTTTTTCTTAGAATTCTAAATTAATATCTCACAATTGAGTTTATATCTTACAATTCCGAGTTTGTATCTCACAATTCTCAGTTTCTATTTTGTAATTCTTACTTTTTCTCACAATTCTGAGTTTATATTTCACAATTCTAAGAATATGTCTCGCAGTTGAGTTTATATTTAGCAATTCTGAGTTTATATCTCACAATTCTAAGTTTATATCTCACAACTGAGTTTATATCTTGCAATTCTGATTTTATATCTCACAATTCTAAGTATATATCTTGCAATTCTGAATTTATATCTCATAATTTGCTTATATCTCACAATTCCAAGTTTATGTCTCACAATTCTCAGGTTCTATTTTGTAATTCTTACTTTTTCTCACAATTCTGAGTTTATTTTTCACAATTCTAAGTTTATATCTTGCAATTCTGAATTTATATCTCATAATTTGCTTATATCTCATAATTCCAAGTTTATATCTCACAATTCTAAGTTTATATCTCACAATTCTCAATTTATATCTCACAGTTCTAAGTTTATATCTCACAATTCTCAGTTTCTATTTCGAAATTCTTACTTTTACTCACAATTCTGTGTTTATGTTTCACAATTCAAAGATTATATCTCGCAATTGAGTTTATATTTAGCAATTTTGAGTTTATATCTCACAATTCTAAGTTTATATCTCACAACTGAGTTTATATCTTGCAATTCTGAGTTTATATCTCACAATTCTAAGTTTATATCGTGCAATTCTGAATTTATATCTCATAATTTGCTTATATCTCACAATTCTCAGTTTCTATTTTGTAATTCTTACTTTTTCTCACAATTCTGAGTTTATATTTCACAATTCTAAGTTTACATCTTGCAATTCTGAATTTATATCTCATAATTTGCTTATCTCACAATTCAAAGTTTATATCTCACAATTCTAAGTTTATATCTCACAATTCTCAGTTTCTATTTCGAAATTCTTACTTTTTCTTACAATTCTGTGTTTATATTTCTCAATTCAAAGATTATATCTCGCAATTGAGAATTTTTTTGGAATTTGATTTTTTTATTCTGTGGTGGAAACAAGCTTTCGTACACATAAATAAAGGAAAATAATTTTTGATTATTGTAATATGTATGTATTTGTTTTTCAGGGAGGTGGCAGCTCGTTACCCATTCTGCAGCAGGAAGTGGCCACTGTGTGGGAGATCCAGCAGAAGTTTCCACAGTTTCGTTCTGTCCCGATCTACAATGACGAGGCAGATCCTCTGGTTGGCTGGAACAAACCTCTCACCTGGAGAGCAGACGTTACCTATGCAGCCATGGTGGTTAAGGTAGACAGTTGTGTTTTTCTCTGTTCTCATCTGAGCTCTCATTTCACCAGATTAATCGCATTCCTTAATAATACATTAAAACTTGTTAATTTAGTGAGTCAGATATATTTTGTCCTTTCATGTTTCATTGTAGGTCATCTCACAGCATCAGAACCTGCTCATCGCTGACCTGAACAGTACCGTCAACTACACGCTGCTTAGCAACGACAATGCTTTCCTTAGTTACCACCCGCACCCGTTTACCCAGCGCACTCTCACCGCCCGATTCCAGATCAACAACACAAACCCGCCACATGTGCAGTTAGTACGGAAACCAGTCCTGACTGTGATGGGCCTGTTGGCATTGTTAGGTAATAAAACTTGGTGGGCAATATACCAGTTAAAACAAGTTGAAATGACTATTAAATATAATATTTAGCTACATGTTTTTTGATCAAGAAAACAATGCAAGAACATTAATACAATTTTGTTACCCGATATGTGTAACATCAATCCTAAATACAAAAAAAAATTTTAACTGCAAACTCCTTTCCATTCAATAAACACATTTTATTTTAGTAGAAATCTTTTTGTGTAGGTTTGATGTATTCACATTTATTAAGTCAAATTGGCAGAAACTTTGAATTACTTTTCCATAAAAATGTGTATATTGTGATATTGACCAAAGTCATATATTATATTCAGTAAAACTCAAAATTATCTTTAAAAAAATAAGATATTTAAAAAGATATTTTGTTACGTTTTGTTATTTTAAATTTTTGTTTTTTATTTAATTTTTAAGTCAAATGGACTTACTTTTTAAATTACTTTTTAATATACATGTATCTTAAAAATCTTAAAATATATTTAATACAATTGAATATTATATCTACTAAAAAAAAATATTAAATATTTATATAAAATAATTTATATTGTTACATGTTGCTATTTTATTGTTATTTTACTTTAGAGCTGCATTTCTGAATTAATTTCTTTTCCGTAAAGATGTATATGGTGATATATTGACAAATCTTATGTTTAATGCAACTCAATTTAATATTTAATAAAATAAATAAAATATTTTATGTAATTTATTTATTTATATTTTTGTCAAATGGGCTGCATTTTGATGACTTTTCCATAAAAATGTGTATATTGTGATATAGTGACCAAAATCCTAATATTTAATATAATTCAATATTATATTTAATAAAATATAGGTATCCTATATATAACCTACCACTGTGTCACATAGTGTACAATTGTTGTGACTTCGATGGTTATGCATTAGTTGCATCTACGAAATGACAAAAACCATCACTGTAGATAAATAAGAGTACACAGTGGTACTTATGGGAGTTTGTGATATTCTCATATTCATTCAGGTGAGACTCAGGTGCATGCTGAGGTGCTGATTGACGGCTCTGAAGTGAATTCATCAGTGGGTGTGCTGGCCACCGTTCACGTCCCTCAGGTGCCGTACACAGCCGATAGCTGGCAGACCACCGTCCTGCTGTATAACAGCAGAGATAACCAGACCTCCTCCACCGCTGACATCATCACTCTGCGTCTCACTGGAATACCTGAGCGAAAGGGTCAGTAACTACAAACAAGCACCTTATGCAAAAAACACTACACTTGGAATTAAAGAATGCAAAGGAATGAAAATATGTTTGTATCTGTAAATTAGTAATATCTGCCTAAGAATGTAGAATAGAACAGAATATGCTTGTATTTACAGTTCTATCCTCTCTGTGTTTGTAGGTCTGATGTATGTGACACATTACATGGATAACAATGTGACAAACCCATTTAAACTGTGGGAGAACATGGGCAGCCCTGACTATCCCACTGCACAACAGTTCACACAGCTACGGAGCCAAGAGGTTCAACACACTTATGCACACTGCTTTATAATATACTTTTCACTTTTCCTTTAAAGTTCACTTTATGTTACTTAAGGTTTTTGCACCCAAAACAATTTTAATATGACCGTTTGTGTTTTAAACAGGCTGTTTTTTGCTAATATACCTTTACGACTTTCTCGTATGGTTATCTATATGTTAATGAGCTAATGAGTTGTTTTTGTTCAACTTAGATTGAATAACTATCTACATAATAGATATTTTGCAGATTTTTTTCCGTGTTATGAAGTCTTTAATGTGTATGTCGTAGAATCCACAGACTGATGGGCCTCTGCCGGTCCCATCTGATGGCTCTCTGACGCTGAAGGCAACGCTTCCTGTCCCCTCAGTGCTGCTTGTACACATATGTGCTCAGTCTAAGGAAGGGCCCAACCAGGTTGGTGATAATATGACGTAACAATAACATGACAGCCATCTTATTTAGGATGCATGTGGCCTCAAAGGTACCAATCAGAGGTTTGGACACATGATTGAATTAATATTTCTCAGGATCTTAAAAACTTCTAAAAGGCTTATGCTGAACTATTTAAAGGAATAGTTCACCCAAAAATGAAAATTTGCTAAAAATGTACTCACCCCCAGGCCATCGAAGATTTAGATGAGTTTATTCATTCATGGGAACAGATTGGAAGAAATGTAGCATTACATCACTTGCTCACTAATGAATTGTCTGCAGTGAATGGGTGCCGTCAGAATGAGAGTCCAAACAGCTGATAAAAACGTCAAAATAATCACAAAATAATGCACACCACTCCAGTCCATTAATTAACATCTTGCAGTGAAAAGCTGTATGGTGTAAGAAACAAATCCTTCACTGAGATATTTTTAAGATCAGACTGTTACTTTCGGCTAAAATATGAGTTCTCTACACTATTTCTTTCTCCAGTGAAAAGTTGCCTCGTCTGAATCAGAACAGAAATATGCACAGGTCAAGCACTGTTTACAAGCAAAAACAATTTTGATGTGAGAGGACAACAGAATATGGACTTTTTTTACTGAAGGAAATGTTATTATGGATTATGAACTTGTATTTTGACCAGGAATTCTTGCAAACACATAACTTTTCACTTCACAAGATGATAATTGATGGACTGGAGTGGTGTGGATTACTTGTGGATTATTGTAATGTTTTTACCAGCTGTTTAGACTTTCGTTCTCACGGCACCCATTCACTGTAGAGGATCCATTGGTGTGCAAGTGATGCAGTGCTACATTTCTACACATCTGTTTTGATAAAGAAACAAACTCATCTACATCTTGGATGACCTGAGGGTGAGTACATTTTCAGCAATTTCTTCCTTTCTTTTTTGTGAACTCTTGCTTATTTTAGAGTAATTGTATTGATTTTCTAAATTTTCAAAACAAGTCCAGCATCCCAGCATGAATCTCATAAAGCATAGTAAGGCACTGTTTTTCAGGGTTTGGAGCCCTTGAGTTCAATATCAGTCATGATGTGGGGTGATTTTATAGCATCTGCTGTTCCTCTACGCCCAAAGAATTTGTGTCTGTGCATGAAATTAATTTGGAAAATGTGATTGCAAAACTTCTGCATTCCAGGTGCATGTTATTCTTTGCAAAGATTGAGAAACTGTGTGGTTTGGTTATAATATCGCAGTTATCATTCCGCAGGTAAACGGGGTGCGTTTCATCACCATCACCAAAGGACAGGTTCTGATCATTTGGAAGGATCACTGCATCGGCACGAAGTAAGACCTGCTTAAATACAGCAATTAAACTATGTAGTACTTCATTCAAGCGTTCTAAACATAACAAAAATGTCATTTTTAGGTGTATAAAAACATATGAAGTGGAATTTTCCAAAGATGAAACAACTTTCCACAGGATTAACCAGAGAGACACTATTTTCACATACTTCACTTATTCTCCAGGTATTATTTTAGTTACATTCAGAAAATTTAACTTCAAGCTTTGAGCCATATATTGACTTTCTTGTGTTTTTCTCTCCACAGAGGGTCTGGAGGTGAACGGTTTTTATAGAGTGAGAGCTGTGGATTATTGGGGAAGAAATGGAGAATATTCTATCACTGAGCAATATTCAGAGAACCGGTAGCCTTGATTAGACAGACAATATAGTTCACTTTGTATCTTATTTTGATCAAAAACTAGGACAGTATGACATTGGTTTGACTGTGTTACACAGTTGATTGTTTTTGCATATCATTTAGGGGTGTTCATGATGCCACAATAATTTATCTTAAAAACACAACTGTTTTTAACTAGCAAGTCTATAAGTCTGTGCAGCCTCTGTTTGTCGTATCTGTAGTTAAAATGCATACAAGACAGCGCATAGGTAATTTTTTTTTTTTTTTTTTTTTTATCCAAGCTAAAAATAGATTGAATGGACCGTATAATAAATTTTTAAAACAACCTGAAGTTTTATGTACCTTGTTCCTGGTACTGAATTGATTAAAACAGAAAAAGAGTTTAATATTACATGGTGCTGTAAGACTTTGAACCACCTAAACAAGTTATTTTTAAATATCAAAATGACATAAAAAGAAATAGGGATTAACAGTTTATTAATAAATATTGTTGTGGATGTTTACCAAAGTGGAACTCTGATTCAGTGTATATTTAACATTACATTGCATGTTTTACATTTGCATTATATTATAATCAGAGGTTCTTCAAAGA
>JAHKKF010520059.1:19605-31043 GCA_019740295.1 Labeo calbasu | reverse complement strand
TTGTTGCAGCAGCTGTCCGGGTGGCTGGTCTTAGACGATCTTGGAGGTGAAGATGCTGGATGTGGAGGTCCTGGGCTGGTGTGGTTACACGTGGTCTGCGGTTGCGAGGCCGGTTGGATCTACTGCCAAATTCTCTGAAACGCTTTTGGAGACGGCTTATGGTAGAGAAATGAACATTCAATTCACAGCAACAGCTCTGGTGGACATTCCTGCAGTCAGCATGCCAATTGCACGCTCCCTCAAAACTTGCGACATCTGTGGCATTGTGCTGTATGATAAAACTGCACATTTTAGAGTGGCCTTTTATTGTGGTGTAATAATCATGCTGTCTAATCAGCATCTTGATATGCCAAACCTGTGAGGTGGATGGATTATCTCAGCAAGGAAAAGTGCTCACTAACACAGATTTAGACAGATTTGTGAACAATATTTGAGAGAAATAGACCTTTTGTGTACAAAAAAAGTCTTAGATCTTTGAGTTCAGCTTATGAAAAATGGGGGCAAAAACAAAAGTGTTGCGTTTATAATTTCGGTCAGTGTGCATCCTTGCTGAATAAAAATATTAATTTCTTTCAAAGAACTGTTTCCAACATTGATAATAAATCAGTATATTAAAATGATTTCTAAAGGATCATGTGACACTGAAGACTGGTGTAATGACTGAACAAAATTCAGCTTTGCATCACAGAAATAAGTGATATTTTAAAATATATTAAAAAAGAAAACTATTGTTTTAAATTGCAATAATATTTCACAATATCTCAGTTTTTTCTGTATTTTGAATCAAATAAATGCAGCTTTGATGAGCAGAAAAGACTTCTTCAAAAACATTAAAAATCTTTCTGATCCCAAACGTTTGAACGACAGTGGAAATGACCTCTGTTATATAACTTATCACATCTGAAATTGCTTCACAAAGTTCACTCTTTCCTAATGCTGATTTTCTTCGGGAAGATAGCCGAGCCGTACCTACTACATAGAATGCTGTTTAGCCACTTATGTTTTATTTCAAAAGTGCTAAAAAAGCCTTTTTCCTTCAAATTTTCAATGACATGGTTCCTTTAACACTCTCCCAGACTATATCACCCAATAAATATAGCCTCATTAACCCTTAACGATCACTTATTACCCGCTCATATTATCTGAATTGTGAATCCATGCTGTCTGTCTTTTTAACATCGTCATAAAAGCTCTTTTATTTCATTAAGTGAGTTTAGTGCTGTGATCCTGCACCACGGGCCTGTAAAATCAGCTGCAAACTCACGGCTCAATAGCATCACCTTTCACAGTGTGCCATTATTCAGTGAGCTGTTAAGGCAGGTGGGATCCAACGCATTCACTGTGATGCAGGTAAAGTTAATTAGCAAGTATGTAGTCAATTAGCATGGTGTTTCCCAGCTGTTTTTGACTCATGTCTACTTGTGTAGGTTTCAGATTGGACACTTGTGAAGTTCCGTTTCTGTCATGAAGGAAGCCTACTTGTTGTTTCAGGAGAACCTCATTTTGTGGAAATACAGTAGCTGCATTATAAAGCTGGTGTAGTTTGACATCACAGCTGTGTGCTTGTGTTTGTGCACCTCAAACCAAGGTTCAGTCAGCAGGCAGAGATGATCTGCAGTAGGGGACTCAGAGGTGAACATGGCCTGTTTATTTGAAGGATTCCCATGCAGCAGGGGGCTAATATCCTGTCATGTGATCTACAGATGCATCTGTGAGATTTGTTCAGCTACTGTTCAGATGTTTGGTTCGCTAAGTCTCTTTTGCTCACCAAGGCTATCTAAGCCCGTTTTCAATTGCGAGTTTATATCTCGCAATTCTGACTTTTTTCTCCAATTTGTGAGATATAAACTCGCAATTTCAAGTTATAAGGTCCAGTTTTGAGGGGGGAAAAACACTGATATGTTCTCAGAATTGTGAGTTTATATCTTACAAATATAACTCTCAATTGCGTGTTATAAAATCAGAATGGGAAAAAAATCACAATTTTGAGTTAAACTCGCAATTCTGAGATAAAAGTCACAATTGTGAGTTTATGTCTCGCAATTCTGAAAGATAAAAATCAGAATTGCAAGATATAGTATAAACTCACAATTTATTAAAAGTTTAACAAAAATTAAGGCCCTATAATTTAAAAAATTTAGGGCCCTATGAAATGTTTGTTTTTGTTTTTGTTTTTTTCCTCTCCTTCTGTTTTATTACTGGATTCTGTTTGTCTAAGTATGTCTAATTGTTTGACTACATAAAAACAACTTAATTTATTAAAATTTTTTATTTTAATTATTATTTTTACAATATTTAAATTTTTCTGGTTATCAGATGAAGGCATAAAATATTAGTTTAATTTATCTTTTTAACTATCTAATTTAACTTTAGTTTTGGCAAACAAAGTTACTATTATCCTTATTAAAATAAAGTTTTATCAATTTTAGTAATGGTAGAAGTAGTAGTAGTATTGCGCACATTCTACTAAACAATAGTAATGTGTCTTCAGTTTAAACCGAACTTTTATTTTGACGGGTTGCCGTGAATTCCTTTACATTTCTGTGTGTATATGATACGATGACAGTTTCCCTCAAAAAAAATGGTAAAATGCTCATGAAGAAACTTCAGAGCAGTTCTGGAAATGTTGTTCATGTATTTATGTCCTCATCTGGTGAGACGGCAGACACTGAAATCAAGCGCCACGTGCACTTCAGTATGTGTGTAGTAAACAAAACTGCGCATCTGCGCCGTTCACACACACATGAACGATTCATATTCATAGTCTTTTGGCTTAATGTTTAGAGATACTAGTCATTATCGCAATTTGTGTAAGTGACCTACTTTTAATTAATTCATCCATAAGGTCAACTGAGGATTTTTGGTTTTAGTTTTTTTTTTGTTTGTTTTTTTTTTGTCAAAGCCCATTTTTAGCCTTGTATTTGGTCAAGTTGTTTTGTCTTATTCCATGGAAAGTCTTTTATCACTTTTTTTGAGTATAAATCTTTATTATTTGTTATTTTCAAACAGCCATTTTTTGCAGTGTAACACAAAGTCGTGCTTCACAAAACCCCATATACACAACCTACTGTGTGTTTGATAAGGCATACATACACACACACACGCAGAGACGTTGTTTAATATTTATCGGTGACGGCAGTGGTTATCATTATAAATATTTATAGTGATTTAGTTTGTATGTGTCTCATGAGATGAGGGCAGCTCATATCTGCTAAATTGCTTCTTTGTTTTCAGTCTGTCTTTTGGCTACGGTTTGTTTGCATCTCTCCATGTCCTATTTATTATTTTCACTTGCATTTATACGCACGCTTTTCCTTCAGCCATTATAGCGCTAATGGATTTCTGGCCCTTTGAGTGCGTATGTGTTTGCCGGTTCACGGTTTGAATCAGTCTATGTTCATGGGTCTATGTTTGTGTTTGTTTGCACATCATTTTTCCTGAGGAGTTTTGTTAGTTTGGACATTTGACAGAGACATTTCACCCCAAAATAGTCATTTGGGGTTAGAAAAGAATCATTTTTGCATTAATTATTCTTTGTACTGCTTAACATGTTGCTAAGCTACTGGCACTAATAAGCTAAAATAATCAGCGCACACGAATTTGTTAATTAATTAGATTGTGCTGTTTTAATCAATACTTTCCAGTATTTGCAGTTCATTTATAATGAACTCAACTGATTTGACTGAAATGTTCTCTTAAACGGAAAGGAAAGAGCCTTTGACTCTGCTCTGCCTGCCTATCTAGTGCTGATTTTTTTTTTACCACCAATGTTTACTGTTATTTTTCAGCCACTTGTAGTCTCACATAGCCATTTTTGTCTTGTTGCATAAATTCGGGTCCAGTTTGCAGCTTATTTGCTTTGTTATCAGCCCTCTTTGACTGGAAAGGTACTAATAGTACTCGCATTAGAGTTAATGAAGAAGAGGAGAGGATCTGTACTTTTGACATAAGTGGTCATATTTCCTTATCTGGGTTTCTGTTCTCAATTTTCTCTCATCATTCTTTGCTTTGAGTCTTAATTTTTTTTTCCCTTTAATCATCAAGAGCAGGGAGAAGGAGGACAGTCGCTGATGATGGTCTGTCTATAAAGTATAGCCGCTGGCTAAATACAGACCTCATATTCATGTTGCCAAATCTCTCTTTCACTATTCTGATGTAGTTTGGCGGTGTTGTTCCTGTCACGCTTATTTTAATCCCCATTTTTTGTTGTTGTTGTGGCCAAATGTGAAGGGAAAGCTGATCTCTCTCTCTCTCTCTCTCTCTCTCTCTCTCTCTCTCTCTCTCTCTCTGTCCGCAGCGCTTCTCGTCATTCTCCTGCCTTTCTTCCTCTCTCTTTAAATCACTCTTTTACTCATTTTCTTATCACGGTCCTCCAGTTTGTTAAGACGTTCATCTTGCGTGTGTGTGTGTGTTTATCTAATTGCTGTAATAGGTTTATTCAGTAAACAGTTGATAAGACTCAGAAATCGCCCTGAGGCAGCACTTGTCTTTCCTGTTGTGTGATGATTCTTGGGGAATTTAATTTGTTGAAATTTTAATATTTGTATATGATTCTTGGGGAATTTTATTTTTACATTTTTATATATATACTGTAAAAAATACTTTTACTAATTTTGGCAGTTGTGGTTGCCAGAATAAATTTGTAAAAAAAAAAATTTAAAATACAAAACAATAAATAAAAAATACAAAACTAATTTTTACAGTATAAAACAGTATACAGTATTATGTAATTTACTAACCAGAAAATTTGCATGTAAATTTAACACACAAAAATCTGTCTTGTACCTGCCTTTATACTGACAGCCATGGTGATAATGCTGGTGGTGCAAATAATGCAAGGCTGAAGTGAATACTGATACACAAAAGGTGCACAGAGTCATTCACGCATACACAAAACACAAACATGGTGATACACATGACAAATAAGTAATGCAATACGTAAAGCCCTAATGTACATAAGTAATAACAAAAGCTATTAAGAAACATGATTATTTAAACAAAATACTTTTAAATGTGGAGTGGCACACAGGAAATTCTGTAAAAGTTTTTGGCTGTAAATTATACATTGATTTATTCTTTTTTTTTTACATCTAAAAACTGTACAATTAACAGCATTTTACTGTCAAATTACACAAAATGTCCAGTTGGATCTTTTACAGTTTTTCCCTGTATATAATGCATAAATAATTATGCATATAATTGCAACTATTACATGCATATAATTACAACTATTATTATATAATTGCAACAGTTTTGAAGTTTTGGTGTTTATAAGCTCAATAATAACTACAGCTATTAATAAAACAAAACAAAATAAAATAAAATGTTGTAAAGTGTGGAGAACTGAAAATCCTTGCAGATAAAATAAAATAAAATAAAATAAAATAAAATAAAATAAAATAAAAGCTCAACAATAACTACAAGGCTTAGCGGCTATTAATAAAACAAAACAAAATAAAATAAAATGCTGTGAAGTGTGAAGAAATGAAAATCCTGGCAGATAAAATAAAATAAAATGATAAAATAAAATAAAATAAAAGCTCAACAATAACTACAAGGCTTATTGGCTATTAATGAAACAAAACAAAATAAAATAAAATGCTGTGAATTCTGGAGAACTGAAAATCCTGGCAGGCAAAATAAAATATTTTATTATTATTATTATTATTATTATTATTAATTTTTTTTATTCTGTTCACCTAAAAAAAAAAAATTCTGTCCAACCATTTTATTTAAAACTCTAGCCCACTGAAAGTGTATACATTGAATTATGTACACAGGTTTCATTCTTTGGCATGTTTTGATCTATTTTATATGTATTAATGTCTTCATATACTCTCACTAGCTTTTTTTTAAATGAGAACAAACTGTATACTTTAATTATTTTCAAATAAAGCTAATGTAATTACTACAGAACAATCTTACCCATAAAATAAACTTTTTTTTTGAATAATTACTTATTCTAAAGCTGCATTTTATCCATTTATGAATCACCTTTCCTTTTGGACGTGCCCGTAAGAATGCTTAGTCCGATTGTAACTTCTGTAGACATTTTTCAGCTAATCTCAGTAGATTAATGAGGCCCTAAGGGTCTCAGAGGAGTGTAGGCCTCGATATGTGTGTATTTTGGCAGATTGCAGATTTAACGTGTCAGTAACAGCTTAGTCACAGATTCACTTTGACCACCGAGACTAATACTATCTCTCACACACATTCAGTGTCCTAATAAGTCAAATTTATTCAAAACATTTGAGGAAACTTGTTCCAGCGTATTAATTAAGTTGCTAATGGTGTCTCTCAAAAGTTATTAAGTTCACCTAATGAGTGAACTTTGATTTAACTAGCTGCAAGCAGATCTCACTGTTTCTGCTCAGATTGTTTTTAAACTTAATATGAACTCTAATCATATTAATTAGATTAAAATATTATTGTAGTTCAAAATGTCTGTTTTTTATTTCAGTGCATTTTAAAATGTAATTTATTTCTGTGATGCAAAGCTGAATTTTCAGCAGTCATTATCAGTCACATGATCCTTCAGACTGGTTTCTATTTGTTTCTATGTTGTGGTCATGGCACTAAGTGTTGTTGGCTGTTTGATCTGAGTGAATGAAAAGAGGCTTTTTCATTCTGTTGATGGCCTCTTGTCTCATCTGTCATAGCTGGATCTCTATTGAGGGTCTCTCCTCACCCTGGTGTCACTTTCGCTTTCATTCGCGCTGAGATGTTGTCTGACACGTGTCAGTCAGAGAGAACCGTCTTTTCACAGTTTGGTCAAAACTATCAGGTGCACATCCACGCCATTCCTCGGCTCTTTTACTGAAGTTTTAGTGTCTTTGTGTTTCCGTTGGGCTGCTGTCTGGAGATTCAGGTGTGTGTCTTTGCCAGACTGAGCAGAAAAGATGAGCATGAAGAAGGGATGAAGGAGAGAGAGAGAAAGAGAAAGAGAGAGATGCTATCACCTCTGCCGTCCTCTCTCCGCTCTGATCCCCGTCTATCTCACCTGACCTGCATTAAGTCTCCTGTCATCGTAGCGACTGTTGTCACGCTAACACCCGGAGCCCCGGCACTGTCATCACTGCACTTATGGGCCTGTCAATCACGCTGAGAGAGAGAGGTAAACAGAAAGAATTGTGAGGGCAGAGCCTGAAGAAAAGGGGAGGATTTTGTTTGTGCAAAAGGGCATGAAGGAGCGATAGAGAAGACAATGGAGAGGGAAAGTCAAATGCTTTCTTTTATTTTTTGCTTGCTGGTTTGTTTGTTCATTTGTTTATTTGCTATTTTTAAGTTTTTGATCCTCTTGTTATTTTGTTTGTTCTTGTGGTAAAGTTCAAAAATGAGTGCCTTTCGTTTATTTTTTTCCCTTTTTTTATCTCTTTTGTTTGCTTTTGTCTCTTTTGTTCAGTTTATATATTTTGTTTTTTTTTGTTGTTCTTACCTTTTGTTTTGTCCATTTGTTCATTTTCTTTTTTTCTCTCATTTGGTTGCTTGTTTGTTTGTAGAAAGTTATATAAAGGAAGGTCATGTCTATGATTTTTTTTAACTTTTTGTTGTTAATCTGTCTGTTTTCTCTGTCCCTTCCGTATATTCATGTTGTTATTTTCTTTTACTGTATTTTCAGTTTATCCAATTTGTTCAGTTTTTGTTTTCTTGTCCATTTGTTTGTTCTCTTTTTGTTAGTTTTTCTGTCATTTGCTTATTTTTTGTTTGTTTGTAGAAAGCGGTATAAAGGAAGGCTATAGAGAAGAAAATTTGTCAGACAAATCAAATTTGTTTATTTTCTATCTTGTTTTGTTTGTTTGTTTGTTAATCTGTGTTTTTTCTCTGTCCCTGTTTGTTTTTTTTATTCATTTAGTTTATATTGTCTTTTATTCTCTTATTTTATTTTTTTTATTTTTATTTTTTTGTTCTTTTGATTGTTTGTGGTAAAGTCCATACATGAGAAATGTAAAGATGTGAGAAGAAAGAGAAAGGTGAAGTCTTTTGTTTATTTTTTTTCTTTTTATCTCTTTTGTTTACTTTTCTGTGTTGTTCAGTTTACTCATTTTGTTTCTTTTTTGACCTTTTGTTTTATCCATTTGTTCATTTTCTTTTATTTCAGTCATTTGCTTATTTTTTTGTTTGTTTGTAGAAAGCTGTATATAGGAAGGCTATAAAGAAGAAAAAAGAAAGAAAGATTCAGTCAAATTTGTTTATTTTCTCTTTTGTTTGTTTGTTGTTTAATCTGTCTGTTTTCTCTGTCCCTTCCTGATATTCATTTTGTTCTTTTCTTTTACTGTATTTTCAGTTTATCCAGTTTGTTCAGTTTTTGATTTCTTGTCCATTTGTTTGTTCTCTTTTTGTTAGTTTTTCTGTCATTTGCTTATTTTTTGTTTGTTTGTAGAAAGTTGTATAAAGGAAAGCTATAAAGAAGAAAAAAGAAAGAAAGATTGAGTCAAATTTGTTTATTTTCTTTCTTTTGTTTGTTTGTTTATTAATCTGTCTGTTTTTCCTCTGTCCCTGTTTATTTCTTTTATTCATTTTGTCTTATATTTTCTTACTTTATTTTTTAATCAGTTTTTTTGTTCTTTTGATTGTTTGTGGTAAAGTTCATAAATGAGAGATGTAAAGATGTGAGAAAAAAAGAGAAAGGTAGAGTCTTTTGTTTGTTTATTTGTTTCCCCCCCTTTTTATCTTGTTTACTTTTCTGTTTGTTCAGTTTATATATTTTGTTTCATTGTTGTTCTTACCTTTTGTTTTGTCCATTTGTTCATTTTCAGTTTTTTTTTCATTCATTTGTTTGCTTGTTTGTTTGTAGAAAGTTGTATAAAGGAACGCTATAGAGAAGAAAGAAAGATTGAGTCTATGATTTATTACTTCCTAACTTTTTGTGGTTAATCTGCCTGTTTTCTCTGTTTGTTTGTTCCTTATATTCATGTTGTTCTTTTCTTTTACTGTATTTTCAGTTTATCCATGTTGTTAAATTTTTGTTTTCTTGTCCATTTTTTTTGTTCTCTTTGTTTGTTTTTCTGTCATTTGCTTATTTTTTGTTTATTTGTAGAAAGCTGTATAAAGGAAGGCTGTAGAGAAGAAAAAAAGAAAGCGAGACTGAGTCAAATTTGTTAAGTCCATAAATGAGAGATGTACAGATGTGAGAAGAAAGGGAAAGGTGAAGTCTTTTGTTTATTTGTTTTTTTTCTCCTTTTTATCTCTTTTGTTTACTTTTCTGTTTTGTTCAGTTGTTAATCTGCCTGTTTTCTCTTTCCCTGTTTGTTGCTTATACTCATTTTGTTCTTTTCTTTTACTGTATTTTCAGTTTATCCATTTTGTTCAACTTTAGTTTTTTTGTCCATTTGTTTGTTCTCTTTTTGTTTGTTTTCCTGTCATGTACTTATTTTTTGTTTGTTCGTAGGAAGCTGTATAAAGGAAGGCTATACAGATGTGAGTGTTTACTGTTGCCTTTGGCATTGTTGATGTACTGTTTCCTATTTAATACTGTACAGCCGCCTTGTCACAATTCTGTATTGTTAAAGGCGGTATATAAATAAAGGTGACTTGACTTGACTAGAAGAAAAAAGAAAGAAAGATTGAGTCAGTTTTTTATTTTCCATCCTTTTTTTTGTTGATCTGTCTGTTTTGTTTCTCTGTCCTTGTTTGTTCCTTTTATTCATTTTGTTTTTTTTGTTCTTGCCCTTGTGTATTTTCAATATTTAAAAAATTCATTTAAAAAAGTAAATATTATCATTTTTTTTAATTTCCTATAATTTTATTTTTATTTAATACTCCCTTTTTATTTTAAAAATATAATAACACACTTTATTATTTTGTTTATTGTTTTCTTTAAAAAAAACCCTAAATAAATAAAGTTTAATAATTTTATAATATTATTATTATTTTATTTTTTTATTGTTATATTTAATGGGTCACACTATGTGCAGTGTGAGGACCAAACCAAATCTCCAGTTACTCCTATGAGAACCAGGGTAAAAAAATGTATGTGCACCCTGTTAATATCCTATTAATATATTCTATTTTACTATTAATATAATATATCTAATATAATCTATTAATATATTTACTGACTTATTGCTCGAGACTTACTAAAAATGCTATTTAATCTTAACTTAGAGTACTACTTGTGCACAATGCACGTTTCTTAATTTTAAGCCTACAATATGTTTTAATGTCACTATTGATGAGGATTGTATGATCTTTAAATAATATCGGTATGTAAATGTAAGGTATTTAAAATGCAAAGTTAGCACAATCAAATATACTTTTTTTGTGATTGTTTATTTTTAGTCAAGAACAGCCAGCACACCTGGCTTACAAAACTATATACAGACCAGGGTTTGCCTTAAAATAAATAAATAAATAAAATACAAATAGGAAAAGGAAAACTATTTGGTGACATAACACGTCTATACACATCTGTAATGCCAACCATTTATTTTTAACAATCTTTAGTCTATCAAGTTATTATATCTGAAAGTTTCTCGATAAATTCTGACCATGCCTTAATTGTTCTTGGCTTAGCTCCGTTGATCCTTGCTGTTGAGTGTTCTAACAGCGCAATATTTTTTAGTTCTATGAGCCACATTTTGTCAGCCCGGGAATGTGGGTTCATGCCAAATTTTAAAGATAACCTTTTTGCTGCAGTTAGTGCAGTGTGAAATACTCTACGCTGATAAGCATTCAAATTAAGATCAGAATCGTCATTCAGCAAACAAATATTTGGATGTTTAACGATAACCCTATCAAATATTTCTTTAACAATTAAAAAAAAAAAAACCTTATCCCAAAATTTACAAATAAGTGGACAGTCAAAGAACATGTGCATATAAGTCCCCACAGTATTAGAATTACACAACGTGCAAAAAGGAGTTGGCAAGCGCTTCATTTTGTGTAACACATACGGAGTTGCACACAATCAAATATACTTAAGTGTATCTTTAGTTGGACCTCAGTGCTACTTAAAGGGGTCATCGGATGCTAAGTTCACTTTTTCATATTGTTTGAACATTAATGTGTGTTGGCAGTGTATGTACAAATCTCCCCCAAAATGATAAAAATCCATGCAGTGGTTTTTAATTAATCTGCAAAAATAATATCCCCTTTTTCAAATTGAGCTGTTCTCTGTGTGCCGTCACACCGACAGAGGCCGCTCCCACAATAGTTGATTGACATGAGCTCTTACCTTAGACCAGCTGTCACAGTCCAGTAACTTTCCATGTTTTGATGCCAGAGCAGAGATGTAAGTTAGACAAGAATATCTCTGATTGAGCGCTTGAGGTGTTGTGTTGCTGGATGTAATAATGAACATAGTGGTCATCATTTACTCCTGACATCTGCACCTACTCCTGAGGGGTGAGCAGAGCTCATTTGCATTTAAAGGAACAACCCCTTAGAATAAGATGATTTTTGCAGAGCTGATTTTGGCAAGGTAAAAAGGGTGTTGTTTT
>JAHKKF010520059.1:0-11514 GCA_019740295.1 Labeo calbasu | reverse complement strand
AATTTTTAATCAAAGTATATTAGAGACTTTTCATTAAGACCCTAAAGAATCATATCAACTTGTGGAAAATGGGCATCCGATGACCCCTTTAAAAATTAAAGTGAATTAAGTACAAAATTAGTTGTCCCAATTTAGCAGACTACCAGTTTAGTATACTATAAAGGTAAAAAATGTAGGGTATTTTTATTAAGTACATAAATATGTAAATGTATTTGTATTATACTTAGCATGAAATAAGTGTATTTGAAATAGATTTTATTATATTTATTTTTCACTTTCACTTCATTTTCTGTTCATTTTTTTTGTTTTGTTAGTTTTTGGAAAAGTGTATTAAGGAAAACTATAGAGAAGAAAAAGGGTAGAAAGATTTAATTTTTGATTTGTTTGTCCTTTCTGTATTTTTGTTTAATAATTTTTCATTTTGTAATTTATTGATTTTTTTTTTTTTAATATTTGTTTTTTTTTTCTTTCTGTTTTCTGTTTGTCCATTTTCGTTTATTTGTTCTTTCTTTCTTTTGTTCTTTCCCTTACTTCTTTTGTTTGGTAGTTTGTTTCTTCACAGATCACACACTGATTGGCTGTTATTCGATTATCGAGTTGAAAGAAGTGTGCGTTTTAGTCTGTTGGTGTTCTACTCGTGTCACAGTAAAACTCTGGCAGTATTTTTGTAACAAACTGTTTTGGTCGGTTGGCTGAGTACACTGTAGAATGGCACCAGGCGAGCGCTGGTCATAATCCACACTCACAAACACGCACAGAGGGTGAGGTCATCATCAGGCCACGGTTGAATCATGGATTCTAATAGTGGCACTGACAGCAGCACACACTCACACAACTCTATGACCCTGTACACCAGCAGCACCGCCAGTCAACTGAAACTCCATTACCAGCACCCAGCCGTGATCCATCACACAACGCTCGCCAGAGAGAGAAATTAAACAACAAGCTCTTACATCATTACGCTTACCTTGACAAAAAATTAAGTAAAGCTGTTAAAGAACATCAAATTTGACGTTCCATTTCAATGAGAATCAGCCTAAAATAATTTAATCAGGAACACAGTCCATCACGCTCTACAGGCACGAGCTCTGGGATTCACACACATCAAAAGAGATTTTGTCAAATGCGACAAACACCCAATATAGACTCCGCAGGCAGACTCCTGCAAAAATATCCCATCGATGTAGCATGAAACACTATATATTAGCTGAAGACCAGACTTAAGGCTATACATTTTTGGCAGAGTCTCAGATTAAAATGCAGTGCAACAAACAGAAATCACTAAATAAAAGAGCAAATTGGAGTGAAGCAACACACTTTTCACTGATTATAGAACAAGCAGTTTCAGTTCTGGATGCTAATTGGTCATTTTCAGCCATGCTGTATCTAATTAGCTGCCTTTAAACAATTTTTGTGGTTCTTACTAATTTTTTTCCCTAATGAGTTTGTAAAACAAAATTATCATTATGCAATAATAAATGTTTAAAAACTGTAGGAGGCCTGTGCTACATTATCACACAACCTTGCAATATTACATGCTTTAATTCAGCAGCTTCTGGTAATTTTTATAACAAAAATGTGTATTTGATGTATGTGTATGTAAAATGTCTTTTGGGAGTCCTTTTTGGGAATCAAGAAACTATGGAAGTCCGTTTTCACCACTCAATAAAAAAAAGGGTAATTGCGATCTCACATCCGAGAAATATAAAATCAAAATTGTGGGATATAAACTCTAAATTTTGAGTTATACAACCAGAATTGCAAGATATAAATTTGCAGTTCTGAATTTTTTCTCGGAATTACATGATATAAAGTCGCAACTGCAAGTTATAAAGTCAGAACTGTGCAATATAAACTCACAGTTCTGAGAAAATATCAGTCTTTTTTCCCCCTCAGAACTGAGTTTATATCTCACAATTGTGAGAAATAAAGTCAGAATTGTGAGACATAAACGTGCGATTGTGAGTTATAAAATCGCAGTTGCGAGTTATAAGTCACAATTGTGAGTGTATGTCACAGTTCTGAGAAAAAAAAATTACATTTGCAAGTTTACATTTCTCAATTCTGAGAAAAAAGTCAGAATTGTGAGGTACACAATTGATTTATATCTCACAATTCTGATTTTATACATGTAATTCTAAAAAAAAAAGCCACAGTTGTGCGTTTACTTACAGATCTGTGAAAAAAGTCAGAATAGTGAGATACACGGAATTCTGAGAAAAAAGTCACAATTGTGAGATGTAAACTCACAGATGCAATAAAAAAGTCAGAATTGCGAGAAACACAAATCTGAAAAAAGCCACAATTGCGAGTTTCTATCTTACAGTTCTGAGAAATAAGTCAGAACAGTGAGATACATGCAATTCTAAGAAAAAAGCCATAACTGCGAGAAAAAAGTCAGAATCGCGATATACATGCAATTCTGAGAAAATGCCACAACTGCAAGTTTATATCTCACAGTTCTGAGAAAAAAGTCAGAAGTGCGGGATGTAAACTTGCAGTTGTGAGGGGAAAAAAAGCCACAATTGTGAGGAAAAAAAAGTCAGGATGGCGAGATACACACAATTCTGAGAAAAAAGAAAAAAGATGTAAACTTGCAATTGCAAGGGAAAAAAATCAGTTACCTTTTTTTAATATTGAGTAGCAAAATAGGTTTCGAAGCATACGTTTGCATTTATAAATTTGTTTAAATGTGTTTATTATTTATGACACTGCAAATGGAGGATAAAATCAAGTATAACTGGCTTCACACAGTTTTTGTGAGGGTTTTTTCAATTTAATTAATTCATTTATTTAGTTTTTTGGTTTATTTTTGTTTTAAGGTTTATAGGGAGATCCAGTTGCTGACGTTTTTATGAGGTTCATTTAATACAAGACAAAGACATTTAAGACACATAGGCCCAATCCCATTTCTACCCCTTACCCCTACACTTACCCCTGCCCCTCCGTTTTGCGCGTTCATGTGAAGGGGTAGGGGTGTCTCGATTCTCTTTTGGTTGGAGGCGTAGGAGTAGGGGAAAGGGCCAGATAACCCTTCAGACAAAGATTTTTTGGGACCACACTTCAAACAAAGGGGTATGAGAATTATCTCAGCAAAAACAGTTTACAGCAGACCCATAAATATAAGCATTTTTGGCTTTAATAAAGATTTAAATGAAAAGTAATCAATTGTTTAATGTTGCATTCAATTCATATTTACGGTCATGTTATTCAAAGAAATGTTTGAAAATAGAAAATAAAATAGAATTGGGATTAGGCCTTAAAATATTCAAGTTAACAAATTCCTCTTGCACGCTTTTATATTCCGCTTTGTTCTTGATCATATTCCTGAAATTTTTATATTTGTATATTTGCATGGCTCTTGTTTTCCACTGATGTTTCTGGTGTTCGTACAACCTGTCTGTTATTATGGCCTCATTAAATGCCCTTAAAGGTCACTTAAAGAGAACAAACTATGGTTGGTCACTTAAAATGTCATCAGATGGTCTCTTCCCATCTAAGTGACCGGTTCTTGGCTCGATTAAGCTGCAAATTGGTTCACTATTGGCAAAGTCTGACTATAAAAGGCTACTGAGAATGAAACTGTGTGTGTGTACATGTATAATTACAGCAAATAGCTGCGGAAAACTCTACAGATCAGTTTTAGCCCACCAAATCAAGCCCCAATAACAACTGTCTGATAACAGACACCTGCACATCTGCTTTGATGGATTATCATTTCCAAAAAAAAAAACCAAATTCTCTCTATATCAGGATCTAACAGATGTTACACTTGGCGTTTGTGTGAGTGTGTGTGTGTGTGTTAGAAAAGAGAAGCGTCACTTGTCACATTTGGTTTTTCTTTCACGCACACACACGCACACACATACACAGCTGCGCTGTTGTTTCTGTGGTGACTTGTTTTTTCAACCTTTTGTATTAATTTGCATAAAGATACAAGTCAGGTTTGAATCTGTTTTCTGCATGAAAAACAACTTTTTTTCCTGCATGCACACACACACACACACACACACTGTATGCTGTCTGTATGCTATTACATCTACTTCACTGGGATTTCTGTTAATGTTCTTGTTCTGTATTTATTGTCAAATGCAGTGTCATTTGGGGCATTTTTTGTGATGTTGATGAGTGCCAAATTCAGCATCTGTCACTGTGGTTTCTGGAAACACTATTTCCTATTTTCAGGAAAAAAAAATGTAACATGCTTTGATACTGAATGATTACATATTCATATAGGTGGTTTATATCATGCTCCAAGGCGTTACTATTGTACATTTCTACCTTGATAGTTTTTGGGCGTGAATGGATTCATTAAGAGAAAAAATACGGATTGTTTTAATGCAGAAAAGTTTGTTATGCACTACAATTCAAATGTTTAGTTTATTTATTTTTAATATTTTTATTTCAGTTTATTTATTGATTTTATTTTATTTTATTTTTGTATATTTTATTTTATTTATTTATTTATTTTTGCATTAAATTGACAAAAAGTGACAGAAAGAAAGAAGTATTTTTTTTCCAGCCAGAGTGTTTTAAATGGATAAAAAGTGACAGTATAGAAGTGTTAGTTATGCACTACAATTCTAAAGTTTTTTATTATTTTATTTTATTTTATTTTATAGAAAGAAAGAAAGAAAGAAACCAGGGAATTCAAACAAATGCTGTTTCCATAAAAAACATTAAAAAGCACAACTTTGATTTTAACATTGATAATAATAAGAAACGTTTCTAGAGCAGCAAAATACATTAAAAAAAAAATTTTTTTTTATTTTAAATTGCAATATTTCACAATATTACAGTTTTTTTTTTATCAAATAAATGCAACTTTTATCAACGCCAAACTTTAATAAACTTTTCATTATAAAATAGATAAAATAATTAAAATTTAAAAACGATTTTGGTATTAATTGTATGCTATTACAGTATTCGTTAATATTTAAACTTTGTATATATTTGTTTTCCTTTTAGCTTTAGTAATTGTATGTATTTTTGTCATTTTTATTAGTTTTGGGTTTTTTTATGTTTCTGTTTTGCTTTTTTTCCGTTTTAATGTAATTTTCATCTTAAGCTTTTTATTTCAGTTAGTTGCAAAGGCAACATTTCTAATTTCCGTTCAAGTTTAAATGTTGCTTTTTCATCCAAAATGTGTATTTTATTTTATTTATTGCTTTATCAACAATTTTTTAATAGTATTAGTTGTAGTTAGAAATAAAAAAAGCTTCTGTCTCAACCAGTGGCATTAGTTTGGGGGCGGGGCTTTTGACTGTTTTAACCAGTACCTGTGAGTATATGTATATTAATGCTCATTAGAGAATAACATTAAAATCAAACATTTTTTTTATAATCATTTAAGAGTCAAGTCTCCTGTGCATTCACTTCTGTATAACATGTGGAGTTGCTGTTTTTATAGAGCAATCCAAATTGAATAGACATAAAGGCGGCTCATTGGGGTTTAAACAGCAGCAAAAATAAGGCTGAGCAAGTGTATATGTGTGAGTTATCATTTCAGTGAGACTACTCATGTGATGTCACTCATCTTTACTTTCTTTTACTTTACTTTTCTAAAGGCGGTTCTGAGGTGAAGTAAAAGCTTGTGTTGTTTTAGGATAGAGGACAGGGCGGCCAGTTCATGCCAGCCCATCTGGTGTGAGGAGAGTTCTTCCCCTTATGGTCCTTCCTGAAGAGTGTGTGTGTGTCTGTGTTTGTGTGTGTGTGTGTGTGTGTGTGTTTCAGCGTTAATCGTGCAGAACAGAGTACTTTGTAGGGTAGGACAGGGGATGCTGACACCATCTCAATATTAAAACACTGAAACACACTAAAGGATACACAAACACACACATTGACGTACAGAACGACCAAAAGTATGTGTCTTGATGATGCTCATTGCTCTCTGTTTGTGTGTTTCTCTCCACAGGCCACGGATAATGACATTGGCACGTTTGGAGTGGTTCGGTATTACTTCAGCGATGAGCCAGACCAGTGAGATTATCATTCATTAACATACTGTGACCTTTCACACTGATACAGCATCCTGTTTAATTCATTAATTTCCTCTGATTAATTTAATCCACATCTCTGTAGATTTGCATGCCTTTCTCTCCTGTTTCCGTACACTGATTTCTTCTGTGCCTGTGATTCAATTTAAATACTGGAAAACCATTTACACAGTAATTCTATATACTGTCATACTATTTATTTTTTAAAGTTTATAAAACATGCATTAACAAAAATAGTAGGCTTATACTACATTGTCTCATGACATCACCACATTAACCACTTAATTCGATTAGCAGCTAATTTCAGTAATAAAATATGTTGCATAGTATTTTTGTTTATTATTATTTTATTTAAAGCATGTATGTACACTACCGGTCAAAAGTTTTTGAACGGTAAGATTTTTAAAGAAGTCTCTTCTGCTCTCCAAGCCTGCATTTATTTGATCCAAAATACAGCAAAAGCTGTAACATTGTGACATATTTTTTGCTATTTAAAATAACTGCTTTCTATTATATTTTAAAATGTAATTTATTCCTATGATTTCAAAGCTGATTTTTTTAGCATCATTACTCCAGTCTTCAGTGTCACATGATCCTTCAGAAACCATTCTAATATGCTGATTTGCTATTCAAGAAAAAAATAATTCAGTTCAGTATATTTTTTCAGGATTATTTGATGAATAAAAAGATCAATTTTTTTAGGAAAGAAATTATAGTAATTAATACTTTATTTATCGAAAGTGATGATAAAGACAATTATAAAGTTACAAAAGATTTCTATTTCAGATAAATGCTGTTCTTCTGAACTTTCTATTCATCAAAGAAATGTAAAAAAAAATTCTACTCAGCTGTTTTTGACATCATAAAGTTTTATGAGCAGCAAATCAGAATATTAGATTGATTTCTGAAGGATCATGTGACTGGAGTAATGATGCTAAAAAATCAGCTTTGAAATCACAGGAATAAATTACATATTATAATATATATTCAAATAGAAAACAGTTATTTTAAATAGTAAAAATATTTCAACATTTACTGTTTTTGCTGTACATTGGATCAAATAAAAGCAGGCTTGGTGAGCAGAAGAGACTTCTTTAAAAAAAACATTAAAAATCTTACTGTTCTCTTTTGACTGGTAGTGTATGCATGCATTTATTTATTTGTTTATTGATTGTGTAAAATGTATTTTGGGAGTGTTGTTGAGAGTCAAGAAACAGATTTTTTAGATTCATCAATTTATAATTACATTTATTCATTTGTTTATGAAAATGGAGGTAGTATAATACTAAAACTAATACTGTTCTGCACTGGCTTTGCATGATCTAACACTTAAAAATTCTCATTTGCTGCTTAAATAATTTCTCTTTAATTACCTCTCTTGCACCTATTACTTAGTTAATACTAATTAATGTCCATGCATTAACTCCTCCCCCAGGTTTTCATTGGATGCTGAGACGGGTTGGGTGACTCTGCGAGACCGGTTGGATTATGAGCTCATGAGGCGCTTTACGCTAACCATATTGGCCCGTGATGGAGGAGGGGAGGAGACTACGGGACGCCTTCGCATTAATGTGTTGGATATAAACGACAATGCGCCAGTCTTCCAGAAGGAGGCGTATACGGGTTCACTTATGGAGAACGAACAGGCTCCACAACAAGTAGTCCGAGCCCGGGTGAGAAACGTAAAGAGATGTGAAGTTTATAAAAACAGGTGGAAGATAAACTAGAATGAGGAAATATTTTCTAATTGTTGTTTTATGGTAAAACAGAATAGACAATAGAGTGATGCTTGATTTTGAAAAGTGGATGTGTATCAAAATGAATGGGAAGTTTTCTTTCAGAGAAAAATGCACTGATGAGTCAAGCACAATTGGAACAAGAATGTGACATGAAGAAAGAGCCACTGAGATGTATAGGAATGTGAACAGCTCCTGTAGGCTTGTGCCTGAGCCTTGTTCTGACGTGTAATTGTGGGTCAGTCACTCTGTTAGTGTTCAGCACGTCTCTGTTAGTGTTTAATTCTCTCCGCATGTGGACACGGCAGCACTAATTTCAGCCGTCTGAACTAATCTGTGCTGTGATTGACAGTTTGACGGCAGGCGCTGTACTTGTCTGACCAGCAGGCGGCGATGTGTGTTGTTTGTGTGTGTCTGCCAGTTCACATGGTTTTTGTAATCCTTCTATCGTATTCACTACACCTTTATTTTATTTTATTTTATTTTACCTGAAAAGCACAAAAATTATGTGATAAGCTATTTAATTAATTTAATGACATTTATACATTGGCATTTTGTGGGATTTAGATTTAAAGGTGATGTAACATTCTTGTTTGTTTGTTTTTTTGTGAAATACTCTGACTTTGACACAGTGTTATTTTAGTATTATTTATTAATACTAATATGTAATTTATTTTTATTACAATAATGCTATATTTTATTCATTCAACTTTAGTTTAAATTTTAGTAATTTTATGCTTTTTTTTGCTTTTAATTAATTTTTAATAGTTTACATTTTTAACTCAATTTAAACTTTTAGTTTTAACTTAATTTTTTTTAAAATTTCTTTCCTGTTTATTTAGTGCATAATTTTTCCTTTAATTTAATTTCTATTTTTTTTTATTTCAGTTGTCAAGCCAACATTTCTATGTTCACTTCTTATCTCTAAGATTTATTTTTTATCTAATATTTAGATATATTTTAAAAATTAAAAATAAATTAACTTAAATTAAATTAAATTAAAAAAAAAATCAGCCTTACTTCAGTTAATGAAAAAAATAATTTTTAGTTAACAATAACACAATATATAATGCTATAAAAACATGGTAGCACTTTATTTTAAGGACCAGTTCTCACTATTAACTAGTTGGTTTGTAGCATGCGTATTACTAGCATATTAGCTGTGTATTGTTACTTATAAAGCACATATTAATACACATATGTGACCCTGGACCACAAAATCAGTGAGATTTATACATCATCCGAGAGCTGAATACATAACAAAGCTTTCTATTGATGTATGGTTTGTTAGGATAAGACAATATTTGGACGAGATACAACTATTTGAAATCTGTAATCTGAGGGTGTAAAAAAAAAAATCTAATTATTGAGAAAATCACCTTTAAAGTTGTCCAAATGAAGTTCTTAGCAATGCATATTACTAATCAAAAATGAAGTTTTGATATATTTACAGGAGGAAATTTACAAAATATCTTAATGGAACATGATCTTTACTTAATATCCTAATGATTTTTGGCATAAAAGAAAAATAGATAATTTTGACCTATACAATGTATTGTTGGCTATTGCTACAAATATACACGTGCTACGACTATGACTGGTTTTGTGGTCCAGGGTCACATATTATTCTTCATCACCATATTCTAGATCCCTTAATCCAGGCCTATACCTAAATTTAACAACTACCTAACTAAATAAGCAGCAAATTAGGAATTTGTTCAGAGAAAACTCTTAGTTAATAGTGAATATGTTTTCCTTATTCTACAGTGTTACCAAAAGCATTGCTCTGTTTATTTGAGTCCTAGATATCAGCTTCTAGCCCGACTTGGTTTCCATGCTTTTGCCTACAATAGCAGATGAGGGAAGGAGCGGTAGAAGTGTTTGGGGAAACTTATTTGGAAACAGTCATTACGATAATGATATAATGTCCTTCTGTGTCCCTCTGTGTGTTTTTCTAAGGCGACGGATGAGGATTCTCCTCCCAATAACATCCTGACCTACTCCATCGTCTACGCCACTCAGTTCAGGTCATATTTCAGCATCAGTGTGGTGGAGGGCTACGCAGGTCTGTGTTCAAATCAAAGTCACCTAATAATACGATTTCGCTGCTTGTTCAGGCTGTTGATGGGCTACATTATGCGCTCCCCATCTCTCGGTGCGTTAGCGGGGAATCGGATTTGGGTTTAACACCTTAAAGCGTGAAAATGCCTTTAGAGAAGCCTTTGTGACCTCTGCTGTTTCATAAATGGATTATAGATGGCTGTCTAGTAAGCATGTGCTGATATTTGTTTTCTGTTTTTATATTTGTTCGATTTGCGTGTCATAACTCCTGTTTGTTTGTTTATGTAGTCATCACCGTGAATCGTCCTCTGGATTATGAGCAGGTTCCAGGTGGATTGATCTTTCTGACTCTGATGGCCAAAGACGGAGGGAACCCGTCTCTCAACAGCACTGTTCCAGTCACCATAGAGCTGTTTGTGAGTATTACACCTGCCTTCACACTTTACAGAAGCTTCCGGAGGGAATGTTTAATATACTACACCATAAAAGAGTGAAATCCTATGGGATGATGATAAGAGGAAAAAAATATGTAAACGTTTGTAATGTTATGTCAGCTACACTACCGTTCAAATGTTTGCGGTAAATAAGTGTTTAGAGTAAATACTTTTTTTTTTTTTTTTTTTTCCGAATAAATAATGCTTAAATTGATCAAGACTCTTATAATATTGCAAAAGATTATTATTAAAATTCTGTGAATATTTTGAAGTTTTTATTCATAAAAGAACCCTGAAACGAATATATCACTGTTTCCACAAAAATATTAAGTAGCACAGCTGTTTTCAGCATTGATAATAATAAGACATGTTTCTTGAGCAGCAAATCAGCATATTAGAATGATTGCTGAAGGATCATGTCTCAAGAATAAATTATATTTTTAAATACAGTTTAAATATGAATATAGTTATTTTTATAATTTTATAATTGCACAGTACTTTTCATAATTATAATACTTTTTGTATATTATCTTACTGTATTAACTGTATTTTTGATCAAATAAATGCAGGCTTGGTGAGCAAAAGAGACTTAAAATTAAGATTTTATTAAAATATTAAAATATATTAATATTGATCCCAAACTTTTTAGTGTTAGTGTATGTTAACAATATGTAGCAGGATCGACCGCAGAAAACCTGTCTATGGTTGAATGAATTAATAAGAATGAGGCACTTAGAATGAAAGCAAAAGGCCCAGTTTTTAAGGATGTAATAGCAGAAATGTGATGCATTTATATTTTAAATAAAATATATGTGACCCTGGACCACAAAACCAGTCATAAGTAGCACAGGTATATTCGTAGCAATAGCCAAAAATTATAGATTTATCTTTTATGCCAAAAATCATTAGGATATTAAGTAAAGATCATGTTCCGAGAAGATATTTTGTAATTTTCCTACTGTAAATATATCAAATCTTAATTTTTGATTAGTAATATGCATTGCTAAGAACTTCATTTGGAAAACTTTAAAGGCGATTTTCTCAATATTTTGATTTTTTTGCACCCTTAGTTTCCAGATTTTTGAATAGTTTTATCTAGGCCAAATGTTGCCTTATCCTAACAATCCATACATCATTGGAAATCTTATTTATTCAGATTTCAGATAATGTATTAATCTAAATTTCCAAAAATGTACCCCTATGACTGGTTTTGTGGTCCATGGTAACATTAAAGTTGTTTACATTAATTCTTCTGTTTAAACACTTTATTTGAGTTGTAAAGTAGTT
>JAHKKF010520057.1:14883-30854 GCA_019740295.1 Labeo calbasu | reverse complement strand
TGTTTTTTGGAAGCCGGTGAAATGTGCTATTGCTCTGAAACATACCCATACAAACACCATCAATTATGATTGATTGTGTTTGCATCTTAAGTATATACTTACATAATGTGAATAATCATCCCCTTTGTGGTTGGATCCCATTACTCATCCATCACATATACATTTCAAGTCAGGTTTACCTATATCATGGCCGTCTGAAAGATAGAAGCTTTAATTAATTATTGTGTGGGAAGACCGTGGAGATGGACGTGAAGGTCAGGAGATTATACTGCCCATTTAATCTGCAGAGAGAAGCCAGACTCATTAGTTAACATAGCAGCAGACTGACAGGGTTGTATCCTAAAGTAATAAGGGTGGACTCCAGCTCCCTAATTGCACTTCCACAGACTTCAGGAGCAGATTCAGCCACAGCAGGCTGGCTGACAAGCTGAGAGACTGACATACATCTCATATATGAGATATATCTCATCTGAGAAGAAAGGGGAAATTCAGATGTAGCTTTAGATGACGTCAAATGGTTTGAAGATCTGCATGGAATGACACCTGCAGGGTCACACAAACCCGGTTATACTGTTAAACAAGTCACGTTCAACAATATTTGTGAGTTTATCTGTCATTTTACAGGAATTCAAGGCATGTGGGCATCTGAAGTCATCTTCTGTGATCTTTCCCTGCAGTTGTGGCAATTGTGGAGCACTTCATGGCATTCTCTTGGTTTAGTCCGATTAGCTTTGACCTTAACCGCAGAAGGTCACGCCCATCGCTAATCCTCATTGCTATTTGTCAGCCATTGTTGCTACACGCCACCACCTCTTAAAGGTCAGCCGTTTCGATTTTTCGTTTCTCACTGTTCCAGACCCCAAGTATGGAGTCAGCCTCACTAAATCAGGAAGTTTTAACCCCTATCTTTATTTTCTGCCATCCAGCTGTGTGGACACAGGAATGAAATAATTGCCTCAGGGTAGCAGCAATGTTTCCTTGGTGGCTTACACAAAGTGTAGAAGAGTGGATGTCTCCTTTAGCAGTAATAGAGTGGCTCCCTCGTTTCAGCTGTTTAGATGTCTTAGAAGATTAATATCTTAAAGCTTGCCCTTTTAAAGACTCATTTATTACCCCCGGCTCATCTTTTTACTGGAAAAAATAAGGTAATGAATCAAATCCTCCTCATGTCATTGGCTTTTATTTATTCATCATTTATTGTTCAGGAAAAAAAAATCTTTAGATTTTATTTTCTGACTAACTTTACTCTCATATGATTTATATCTAATTAAACAAGATAACAATAGTAAGAACTTTTTTATTAAAATTTCTCACAATATCTGTTTCTTTTATTTTCTTTTTCTTCGTATGAGGTTAGTTCTTCTGTGTACTTTGGTTCAAAAAGCTAGGGTGGGGTGAGAAATCCATCTCATGATCTTCTCCAACTTCCTCCTACGTCACATGTGACCTTTCCAACATGAGTACATAATGTGTGAGGTCGGGCTGGTGCAAGATGAGCATTTGTGGTTAATAAGTATATACATTTTTATTATACATTTCATTTTTAAGAAAATGACAGATCGTATTGTTAGATATAGACTGTTATTCCACGGCTGGGATTGTGTAGGGCCCTTTGAAGCTGCACTGAAACTGCAGTTTGGACCTTCAACCCATTGGCAAATTTTAAGTCCACTTTATGGAGAAAAATGCTGGAATGTTTTCCTCAAAAACATTAATTTCTTATTTAATTTCGACTGATGACAGAAAGGCATATATATATATACACCCTTAAAACTATCCATACCCCCAAACCTGTCCCTAACGTTACTCGCATCTCACCTCAATAGCAGCAAGTGTTTTGCATTACAAAATGAACATAGTAAGTGCATTGTATTTTTCTGATGTAAGTACATAGTAATTAAGGCCACCTAATAAAAAGTGGGCCTGCAATAAGATCACTGTTCATTTCTTTGTTGTCATTTTGAGAAGTTAAAATGTAATTCATTAGAAGCCATACACTTGCACATGAATCTACAATTCAAAGGGTTTAAGAATAGGTTCACAAAGACCGGCAGCAGATTTATTTGGGGAGGAGAAGTTTTGTTTGAAAATAAATGTTTCATCTATTCTATTGAACAAGACTGAGCTAAATCTGACACCCCCAGGCAGGAGTTTCTGGATTCCAATCAGAGATAAGCATGAGACATAGAAGAGACTAATCAACTGCTGAGATCTCCAGAGACTGGTCAAACAAAGGAGAAGAACGAGTTAGTGAAGCTGGAAGAAAAGAACAGGGATTTAGATGAGATGGCGGTTACAGCATTTAAGGTTCTGCAGCACAATCTGGTGAATTAAGCAGTGGCGGTTTGTGACGTAATATATGTATTTATACAGCTGCATGGACTTAATGCTGGAAGAACATGGAGATAGCTTTAGGGAAGGAATTCGGTGAACACAGGCATTTTTTTAGATAGCTTTTTAGGATAGCTCTTTCAAAAGTGAAAATACTGTTGGGAAAATGCAGTATTAAAAATCTGACATTTGCCATCAGAACGTTAAAACATAACTTATTTTTTTAAAGGAGTGCTAATTATCACTACATTGCACCATTTATGTACAGTCCTCTCCTGCAGACAGAGTCCAGATGGCAGAAAAATATCAGTCTAAACAATGTTACTTATTTATTTATTTTGACATGACAAAAAAGGATGCTAATTTTTGGGAGTCATTACACTTTTTTGGCGCACTGTGAATGGAAAATACAGAAAATATTAGTAGTAGAAGTAGTAGTCATGTTTGTTGTCATTTTCAGAATAATGAGGAAAATGTTTTGAATGTGGTATCTCAGTATTATGGCATGGCAGTTTTGAAAGTAACAGTAGGAAACCAGAAGATGTTGACCTCAGAGACAGCATTAAAGCTGCATAATTGATTAAATAAAAATTGAAATCTCAATGTTATCTTGCACGGTTACTAAACCACAAAAGGCTGCCATAAAATACAGTGTGATTTCACAGATCAAAGCACACTATCTGAATCAAATGCGCCTTGGAGGTTTGTGATTCTCCACTGATATCCGTATTTTATGTTTTGATATAAAGCGTCTGCAGTGTTTCCATCTGCACCATGTAATTATGGGGGTTTCATGTAAAAAGTGAGACCATTTGATCATCTTAAAATTAAAAAGTTAACTTTGCACTGAAAGTTTTGTTTATTTATTTATTTATTTAGTATGAAAATAGTTTGTGTGATAACATTTATGGATGAGACAGCATGGAGATGCCATGCTGTTATGACAAGATAAACATGTATATATTTCTCAGATATTTTGTCTTTTTAGAAATTGCTTGTTGAAAACATAAGCTGAAAATGAAAAGCATGAACTAGGTTTCAAAATGTTGAAGCATTGATGCACACCTTATGTAAACAATGCAATTTTCAAATCCATTATAGCAAAAAAACTAAACAAATACCTTTCTTACTAAACAGCTGTGTTCCTGTACATATAAAAAAATAAATAAATAAATAAATAAATAAATAAAAATAAAAATAAAAATTATGCAGTTATTTATTTTTATTTTCTGTAAAACACTCAAATTTAAGAATAACAGGGTTTGGAAGTTAATACGTTGTATAGAGCCACCTTCTGCTTTAATTACAGCCATCAGTCTTTTTGGATATTTTCGGATATGTCTGTACTAGCTTGCACACCTTAATTGCACACCTTAATTAATAACTGCCCATTCTTCGGTAACACTTTAGAATAGGGAACATTTATTCACTAGTAACTATGATTTTTCCCTCAATAAATTTCTAATTTGCTGCTTATTAATAGTTTGTAAGGTAGTTGTTAAGTTTAGGTATTGGGATGTATTAGGGATGTAGAATAAGGTCATGTAGAATAAGGCATTAATATGTGCTTAATTAGTACAAAAAATGGCTAATATTCTAGTAATATGCATGCTAATAAGCAACTAGTTAATAAACTGTAAAATAAAGTGTTACCCATTCCTTCTTGCTAAATTGCTAAAGTTCAGTGAAATTTTGTGATGAGCGGCAATGGACTGCTCTCTTCAAATCCATCCACAGATTTTCGACTGGATTTAAGTCAAGACTCAGACTTTTCTTTAAGCCCTTTTGTGGTTACACTTTATTTTGATAGTCCACTTTAAACATTCTACTAACTATAACTTTGCAACTACATGTCAACCAATTCTCATTAATTTGCAACTACATGTTTACTAACTCTCAGAGCAGACTGTTAGGTTAGGTTTAGGGTTAGTAGAATAAGTTGACATATACTTGCAAAGTTTAGAAGAGTGTTAGAAGATATTAAGCAGACTAATACTTTACTAATACTCTGATGTCTAGTTGACATGCAGCTGCAAAGTTACTTACTGTTAGTAGAATGTCTAAAGTGGACTATCAAAATAAAGTGTTACCCATTTTGTTGTTGTTTTAGTACATTTTGTACAATGTTTAGGTTCATTATCATGTTGGAATGTGAATGACCTGCCAATCTTCAGCTGTCTAGCAGAGGGACGCAGATTTTTCTCAAGAATTTGGATGTACTTGGCAGCATCCATTTTCCCTTTAATCCTGACCAATCGCACAGTCCCAGATGAAGAGAAACACCCCCACAATATAATGCTGCCACCACCATGCTTCACAGCAGGTATGATGTGTTTTGGGTGGTGTGCCGTGTTTGCTTTTCGACAAACAGCGCTTGGAGTTCAGTCCAAAAAGGTCAATTTTGGTTTTATCAGACCATAGCACCTTATGCCAGAAGGTATCAGACTCTTCCAAATGTGTTTTTGCATAGCGCAAACAAGACTGAGTGTGACACTTTTGTAGGAAAGGCTTCTTTCGTGCCACCTTGCCATACAGGCCAGCCAGCCATACAGACTGACCAGACCCAGCCATAAAGCCTTGTAAGTCCTTCAAAGTTGTCTATGGCCTCCTGATAGCTTCTCTTATCAATGTCCTCCTTGCTCTGTCATCCACTTTGGATGAACGGCCTGATCTAGGCAATGTGCTGGTGGTGCCATATGCTTTCCACTTCTTAATGATTCTCTGAACAGTACTCTGAGGGATAGCTAAAGCCTTTGAAATGTTTTTGTAGCTTTCTTCTAACTTGTGCCTTTCTACAACTTTATCCTGGAGGTCTTTTGAAAGCACTTTCCCAACCATGCTGACTTTGCCGTACCATGCATCACTAACAGTGGAATCTTTAAGAAACAGCTCGTTTTATTCTGAAGTAATCAACACCACTACTATTGATGTCAGTTGGGCCAGTTAGCCTGGTGTTTCATCTTGAAGTCGATTGCTTGCACCTGAGCAAGTTTATAATGGTATACTCTAAGGGGCTGATCACTTTACCAAAGCAAGAATTTCACTGATTCATTTTTAATAATCTTCCAGAATTTTTTAAAATGATATTTTACTTCAATGATAAGGGTTATAACGTACATGCAGCTCAAAAAAGTTAGACTTAATTTATTTCCCTGATAGCACACATACATTATGGAGACATCTATTTGACGTCTACATTTACATCTGGAAGACATTTTTTTTAGAGTGTTTGCTCATCTGCAATACGTCTATATAACATTTCCTATCAGATGTCAAATAGATGTCTTTTAGATGTCTTTAAGATGTTTATGACTTAGAATGTATGTAAAATGGACATCTTACAGATGTCTGTCAGATGTTTGTACACAGCAAATGCTTTTCAGATCAAGTGATCTTTAACAGACATCTTGACACTGTAAGTGTAAAATGTCGTATATGTGTAAATAGAAGTAAATAATGAAAGTATTTTCATTTTGGACAGACCTGTCCCTGTAAGTATTTCACATTGTGCCTGATCTCTCATTAAGAATTGGATCCACATCCTGACCTAATATGTTAAACAGCTTTACCTTTGGTCTTTCTTCAAGAGCCAGCAAAACCTTTTCCGATGACTCACGCTCCTTAAGCACTGTAATTTTTTCTGAATTACTGTTTTCTAGCCAAAGCTTTAAGCTGATACTTGCATCTTATGAAAAAAAAAAAAAAAGTTTAATTTTCCCAACTTCCTATGTGCTGTCACAGCATATTCATTTTGAAGCGAACATTGTCTGAGCCCAAAGGGTTCAAAGAAATAGAAACATATATCCTCTGACTGCAGCAGAGTCATTGGCCTACATTCAAGCTGCTGTGTTACTAATGGGTCTTAATTGCTGTCCTCTGTGGTCCTGAGACGAGGCCTCAGTTTGACTTATAACCCAGAGGGATTTCAAGACAGAGACAAAGGTCTGGTGTATCAAACCCAGCAGGTCTCGAGAGGCTACACATGCTGCCCAATGGAGATATCCCTCCACGCTGAAGTATTACTGGCATGCCCCGAGGACACTGGGCCATGGTCCTAATTGAAGTTATCCGTGGTCCTTCATTACCCACTCTTTATGTAATCAATTATTCATAGGTCATGGCATTGGTTGAAGTGGGCAGCCTGCAGATAGCAGAAAGGCTATTCTTTCAGCTGTTTGGCTGTGTTTTAATGTGACATATGAGAAGGAAAGGGATGCAAGGAATATGGTCCATTCCAGAGGGGGCATTTAAGGTGCCAGAAAATCGATAAGTTGTTTTATATCCAATTTCACACAAAAAAAAAAAAAAAAGAAAGAAAAAGAAAGAAAAAAGAAAAAAGAAGTTGTCTTCAGAGCTCATTACCAGCCTCAGCTGGAGCTAGATTTGTTTTTGCACTTACTTTAGTTTAATTGGTTTTTCTATGTCGCCCACTTCTATTGGCATTGTCTTTTTCTTTCTTGACCTGTTTTGTCAATTTTACATTTTAAACTGTCTCTTTTTCTGTGGCTGAAACACAGTTTCACTTTTATGGAACTGACAAGGCATTTCCACGTTCAGTCGATGGCCCCTGGCAGTGACACGCAATGCTGTTCCTGAATCTAAAGGTCACGGTGTGACGTTCAGTGTATACGCAAGCATCACCCACTGCTGAGGTAAGTTTGTTGTAAAGCATTTTCTTTCGCCAACTCAAGTTTTGGTATTTTTTGAGTGAAAGCTAGTTGATTGAGACGTCCATCAGCATCTGGAAGCCTGTCAGTACAGAGCATAAATGCAGCATGACAGCTCAGAAACAGCTCTCTCTCATGGCCTCTCAGGTATCATAAAGGAAACGAATGGAAGAGAGGACAAGATCTTGCAGATCTTGCTGATATTTGTTAATATTAGCATTTTTTGTTAAAGATGGAATTATTCCTCCATCCGCTGGATATTCCTTCACTGACTATCAAAACTTTTTTTCCAATGGTGTTCTATTGCAGAAGTTTTGTAGTCAGTGTGAAATGCCTTTTGCAGATCTGCCAAATGGAGAAGAAACTTATATTCACCAAAATGGATTTTCAAACACAGGATCTTGTGTAAAAACAGAATTTAAATTTTTGTCAAGGCTGCTACAGATTTCTATAGGCCTATCAGGCTCTCATTTTAGTTTCTTGGCTAATTTTAGAGGACATTTTAGCACATTTTTGGCAGGCCAGGCTAGTATCCATCCATCCAATTTCCTCCACTTATCTAGGATTGGCCCGTGGTGGCAGCAGACTGAGTAGGGACACTCATACGTTCTTTTCCCTAGCCAATTCCTCCAGCTTATCCTGGGGGATCCCAAGGTGTTCCCAAGCCAGCCGAAAGATATTATCCTTCCAGCATATCCTGGGTCTGCCCTGGGGTCTCTTCTCAGTTGGACATGCCCAGAACACCTCCACCAGAAGGCATCCGGAGGCATTCTAAACAGATGCCCGAACCACCTCAACTGGCTCCTTTCAACGTGAAGGAGCAGTGGCTCTACTCCGAGTCTTTCCCAGATATCCAGACACCCTCCGGAGAAAACTAATTTCAGCCGAAAGAGGTAGATGATGCTATATCAGCTTAAACCTGCTTGAACACATTTTTTATAATTGTATTATATATATATATATATATATATATATATATATATATATTTTTTTTTTTTTTTTTTTTTTTTTAATACATTTCTAAGTAGTTTATTCATAAAGTTGGGGCAGTCGTGTCCTAATGGTTAGTGTGAGACTTGTAACCCGAAGGTTGCGGTTTCGAGTCTCAGGTTCGGCAGGAATTGTGAGTATGGGTCACTTCACTTCATAAAATGTGGCCTAATCTTCATGAAAGTCACAATTATAGACAAACACAATCTGACTTAGCACTGAAAAATGGATGGATAAATCAACAAAAACTCCTCTAAAATCAGCCAAGAAAACAGCTTGACAAGCTGATAGACCTGTGGCAATATGTAGCGATCTTATTACAAATAACTGTACTTTCAATATGTTTATGAAGGCAATGAGTGATCATTGATGTGGCACGCTGGAAAAGTAAGTGAACCTCTGTGTTACGACGTCTGAAAGCTAATGGGAGTCAATTAAGGATATGGAACTGGAAGGTACACAAATTCTGGTTACTGTCAAATCTGTTCCTCTCAAAAAAGACTGGACAGAAAAGACATTATCAAGATATCAACAAACATCATCTACATTTACTTCATAGCAACACAGTAACAACAACAACACAATTATGTAAGCCTGTAACGTTAACTGCATAATTTACGCATGCTGGGAGCTCATGAATCAGCATCATTGTTCAATAAAAAACTCTGTACAGAAAACTTTCAGCTAGTTGTGGCATTTGGGGGAGTGCTGTTGGTCTATAATGTGTTTTTATGCAGATTCAAAGTAATCCACATTTTTTAGTTTAATAAAATGATGTCTTTGTCATGGAAATAGTACTCTGGATACTTTAGATAGCAGGATATTGGCTAGTTTCTGAAACTGACACAACACCCTAATGTCTTTGGGTTTGTGGTAAATCTGATGTTGATGTGATCTCAGAAGGATTTTAAAGTGCAACCGGGATTTGTAGCCAAGTATTCCTAATCCTAAATTCAAATCGGTGTCGGTTGAGCTACCGAGCAAACTTGTTACATCTGATGTTGAGCCCACTTTTGACCCCCTGTCAAATTATTACCCCCATTCATTGAAATTGCTACATGATTGCCTAATCCTAACCCCACACCTTACTCTAAACCCACCAATACTAGGGGAGTAATAATCTGACGGGGGTCAGAAATCGACACGACACTGGAAAGCGAAACATATGGAGCTGTAATTATAACTGTGTCCGAAAATGATTATAAGTGCTCACTGTTTTACCACCTCTACTGTTTATTTCTGTTGGAAACTGAAATGATATGTACTTATTGGTACGTATTTCACATCTCGTGAAAAACTTCCCACAAAGTTTGTTTTCGTCATGAGATCAGGTAGTTTTTTTTTAACACTGTAGTGGGGAAAAGTGGCATGAAATTGATATGAGTTTGCATTTGTGTGCAAGCGAGCAGGCGTCTTCTACCCTTTCATCATAAGATCATTTTGTAGGATTTGCTCGAGCTTTTATGCACAGATCTTGATGGTCCAACCAGCAAAAATCTAGAAGCCATTTTCTGATGACTCATTCCCTTATCACAAGGTCACTGCCAACCCAGAACCACTGGCTAGTCAGTGGATACTGGAGAATCCCTTGTGTGATGTGAATAATTCTGTGCACTGTTTCCTGAGATGAGGGAAACCAAATCATCAGTAATTCCTAACTCTGTATCCAAGGAACCCAACTTTGTTCCAAAGAAATTTTAATATGATATGCTTCTCTGGAGTTTCCAAGTGACCAGGACAAATTAGTCATCCATCACTGGCTGCTGCTGGATCATAATGCACTATGAAAAAGATACATTACCATGGAGACTAAAGCAGAGGAAATTAGAGACCATGATCCAACTCATCCCAGCTAACCTGAGTGTCTTTCCCTGAACTATACACTAAAGATTTGTGATGTATTCATGTGTTATGAAATGCAACAATTGCATAATAAAATTTGTTAATTGGCAGCAAAACTTGGTGTTCATTTTCACACTTCTGCTGTTGTCACACAAATATTTTGACCCAGCTATTGTTACTGTGAACATCTTAAACAAATAGAGATATGAATAAATCCTGGTGACAGCGTGTTGGAGAGGTTCACAGCTGCAGAGCTTTGTGTGGGAAGTCAGGGCTTTATGTGTCACTGGCAGAATACCTGAACAGCTGCATTGGCAGTGAAAGCAGTGAGCGCTCTTGCTTCCATTTCTCGCCTCTCCTGTTTTCCGTGGTAAGCTGAAGTTCGCCAACTCACCTTCTGTTTCCTCCACTGGGCAAAGTAGTTTCAACTTACAGTATATTTGGAGTGGAATATAGGCTGTGTTTTATTTCATTATTTTGTTCCATTTTTGTCCTTCTCAAAATACAGACTCAATTTTTTTCTATCTCAGATATAATCATTTGGCCATACATGATGTAGGTTTGCATTCACACAGTCGGTGTTCGAGACTGACATCTGTATTTACTGACAGATACGGTATAACGCTCAAATTGATCTTTTTTTCTGAAGCCAAGGTTCAAGAGTGTATGTCCTGCTGTGATACATTTACTGTAAATATTTAATGAGCAGGAGACTGTTAGATCTATTAGAACTGACTCAGCAGACAGTACCATGTTGTCTTTGGGTGGCTGGAAAGAAATTTTTTTGCCAAAGCTGAAAACCCACCTACAACACAGATGGCATGGTGATATAATGAGAGGAATATTTGCATCATCTGAGACGTTTTATGCTATGCAGTTCTTATGTCTGCACATAGTATATTGGGGACACATTCAGAAACATGTTGCTATTGCTTAATGTTTACTTCAGTGCTGGATCTACTGAAATGTCTCTCTAACAATGCTGCAGCCTTCCATCATGAAAAATCTGCAGCTATCGATGTAGCCACTAGGGGGAAATGTGAGTCTAGGTGGAGTGATCTGGGTGGACAGCATTTCCCCCAGCATGACATCATATGACTTTTCAAGCCCCCTGCAGTGGTTGCAGATATCTGCTTTTCATTATTATAACTCCTTCTAGAATACTGTATATTTTAGTCTCTAGGACTGTATTTGTACCCCAAATTTAGATTTCAGTAGACTGCATTACAGATTTCACATGCATCTCGAATCAAGCATTGTCATTAAATTAACAACCATGTATAAAAGCACATAAAACAAATTATTGTTATGAAGCACGTTTCAGCATACTGTCCAATAGTGTCTTTAAAAAAAAAAAAAAATCTAATAATATTCCAGAACATCGACACAATATAGGCTAACTGACCAAAAAATATAACAACTTGTAATAAGCTTAGTTGACACAACTGGACACAAATGTTAATGCGCAATCCAGGCTAATGGGGAAAACCTGCATGTGGCAACATTTCTGCAAAACATTTATGTATAAATGTATTTGAAACAGATGAACGTGAATCTGGCAATGCTTATTTACTTTGGTTGTTAGCAAAATATTATGTTCAGCAAAATATTAAGATGCTTCTTGCACGCTTCGCAACACCTTCAAAGCGAAATGTGCCATTTTATCCAAAACAGATAAACATGAATCTGGCTACACTTAAAGGCATAGTTCACAAAAAAAAGAAAATTCTGCCATTGATTACTCACCCTTATGTCGTTCCAAACCTGTAAGAGCTTTGTTCATCTTCAGAACACAAATTAAGATATTTTTGATGAAATCCGAGAGCTTTCTGACCCTGTATAGACAGCAACGCAACTGATACGTTCAAGGCCCAGAAAGGTAGAAATGACTAGGGCTGCCCCCTAACAGTCGACTAATCATTAGTTGACAAAAAGAGGCTTGGTTGACCAAAATTAGATTAGTTACCTAGTCACAGAAACAAAAAAAAAAAATCCACAGGAAGTGGCGAAGTCACACAAAGTCTTGCTCTTAAAATACTTTGTCATTTTTGGTCATACAGATTAGAGTAATACATCTTTCGAATTTGTAAAGATGTTTATTTGTGTTCACTCACAATAACATTCTCGTAGCTTCATAACATTATGGTTGAGAACTACTGATGTCACATGGTCTATTTTAACAATGTCCTCATTACCTTTCTGGGCCTTGAACTTGTCAGTTACATTGCTGTCTATGCAGGGTCAGCAAGAACACGGATTTTATCAAAAATATCTTGATTTGTGTTCTGAAGATGAACAAAGGTCTTACAGATTTGGAACGACATGAGGATGATTAATTAATGACAGAATTTTTATTTTTTGGGTGAACCATCCCTTTAATTCCATTGGTTGTTGGCAAAATACTATACTGCTTTAAAATTGAAATGTCCAGATATGTACAAAGTGAGTGATGCTAAAAAGGTTCATGTTCCATCACGTGAAAATATGTACCACCTGCACTTTACCCCATGTTAGCAGGACGAGTAGCCTACTGTATTTTACAGCTGCACTGTTCGTATCTCACTGGGAAATCAATGAAATTGAAACTTCTGCCATGACCAAAAGTGTACATGCTGTCTCTCTTTTGTTTTATTTCCTCCTCCCTTTTTCTCTGGCATTCTAGAAAGGTGTATCTAGTAGATTTACTCCTCAACAATTGTTTTTTCAGGCCACAGATCACTGAGAAAAAAAAAATAGCCATGTACTCCTCCTCCTCAAAACCAGATACAAGAATACATTTGGGTAGGCTGATTCTTTTGAATAGAAGTCACTCAGGCATCTGAACCGGAGTCATTGTATTGAATCAGGGGTGGACAGCTCTCATACAGGTATAAGCTGCGTTTCACAGGCTGCTTTCCTCCATGACTGTCACAGCGTATCGCTGCACCTCCTTCCCAGCATCCCTCTGCTCTAATAAGTCAGTGGTTGGGAGGGATCCTGTCATGGAGTTATCAAATCAGACTGCACAGAGAGGGGGAGAAAGCCAAAATCAAAATAAACACAATTTTCTGCTCTTCAGGGATTGGATTAAATGATTCTCTCTATCGCTCAAAAGAGGGTCTTTTTAAAATCCCATCCTTGTGTTGAGTGTCAGTGTCATGGTGTGAGGTGGGGAATGAATAGGCTGTCAGTGTGTATGTGGAGAGTGAAAGACTGGAGGGGGGAGACCTGCCAGTGCTGGGAGGAAGAACAAAGCCCAGCTGTCCTCGGAGAACAGCAGCAGGTGAGAATGATGATGCAGGCTTTGGGCTGTTTGTGACGCCTTGTGACTGTGAATACAGGAGGAGGTGTGATAGAGGAGTGACCATAAATGAGAGAGAAAGGGAGAGATGTTCTGTACTACTCATTAACATACTGCTTCTTCAGAGATGTCACTCCCCATTCAAAGATTTTGGTGACACTTTACAATAACGTCCCGTTAGTTACCACTAGTGCATTACCTAATATTAATAGGTGTGTTTACTAGGAGCATTGTATTCCGATTACAAATAGAATGAGTCCAATCAGAATGAAAATGCTCTATGTCAACACCTTAACTTGGAATTAAAATGTCCAAATGGTTTGAAATTTCAATCAGTTTGAGAGGGGTGGGAGAAACCGTTCCTGATCCATTCAATAGGACATGTAAACACTTAATATAGAGTTTTACCTCAATAAACTCGACAGTAAGTAGTTGCAGTAGTTATGTTTAGGTATTGGGTTGGGTTAGGAGTAACTAGGAGTTACTAGGAGTAACACTTTATTTTAAGTACCAATATTCTCTATTAAGTAGCATATTGCTGGAATATTGGTTGTGTATTAGTTCATACCAAATGAACTACCAAGGCTGCTCCCATGATAGCTGACTGACACTGCCGTCTTACCTTAGATCCACCCTGAGTGAGCTGTAGACAGTCCGACTGCCGTTGTTTCGACAGTGGATTACGTTTGTTTTTGAAGGGAATGTGCCCTCTGATCTACATACATGCATCAGTGTTCACACAAATCATTCGTGATCCAGCTTCACCTACAGCAGAAGTGAGTAAACGTTTTATTTTATTTTATTTTATTTTATTTTATGTATTAATGTACTTTGCAAATCGTCTTTCTTAATCATTTTCAAGTTGGCAAGTTTAGTGGCTAAATACAGCTAAATCTGACTAATTGCAGCTGAAGTAAACAGGCTCATCACCCCACAGAAAAGAGGAGCTGGGTGAGCATAACTCATTAGCATTTAAACAAATGGGTTGCTGTGAAAAGAGCTGATTTTGACAAATTTTGTTGTTTTACACTACCATTGAGAAATTTTAATCAAAGTATGTTATAGACTTTTCATTAAAACCCTAAAGAATCATATTAACGTGTGGAAAATGGGCATCTGATGACCCCTTTTAATAAGCAGCAAATTAGGAGTTTATTGAGGCAAAAGTGTTTGCTTCGAACTCTCATCTGCAGACATCTTATTTTGGGCACAGCAATAGGCATTTTTACTGCCTGATTAATTTAATCATGACTGCACATAGCCTGAAGTAGATAAATATTAAGTTTGTTATCTAAAAAATTAAGATAATAGATCTGATTTGAAACTTGAGACATATAAATGAGCACATCAACCCAGCCACTTTATTTAGTGTTCATGTAAACATTATGGATTCATCAGTTTTTCAGTGATTTCATTCTGACTAAAACAAAAAGTGCCTCTGTAAAGATGTAATATATCTTTTCAATTCAATATTGTAATATGACATGTTGTAATTCACATTAAGAAAGAATAACAAATGCTTTAAAAGTATTGTTAGTTCATGTTAACTAATATTAACAAGTGGAACCTTATAGTAAAGTGTTACCAAGATTTTGTAACAAGTGGATTTTGAGTGAATAATGTCTCTACACTGTAAAAATTTTCACCAGTTTCAACTTAAAAACTTAAGACAGCTGCCTTAAAAAGTTCAATCAACTTAAAAGTACAAGTCATTTCAACTGACTACAATAAAATAAGTTGAAATGACTTGTACTTTTACGTTGGTTTAACTTAAAATATTAAGGCAGCTTCTAAACTTAAGTTTTTAAGTTGAAACTGGTAAAAACTTTTTTACAGTGTAAAAACGTCTTCTTAAATAAATAATAATAAAAAGTTTCAATATTAAACTTTGCATTCAATCATTCATTTATTCATTTCATTTGTTCATTTCATTTTGGAGCATTGAAAGCCCCATTCCTCAATCACGGATTCATTTTCCAGAAAAGGCTTGTATGTAAAATAATGTAACAATTCTGTATGTACATCAACATATTGCATAGCCAATGTGAAGATATACAGAAACACTACATTTTTAGAAGCAGGCCCACAATGAAATCTGAATCCACAGATGTGCAGCAAGCTCAGAAAATTTCTGCAAAATAGCACAATCGACCATCATTCATAAAAATCCTACTTCCCCCAATCTTATTCTCATTTATTAAATATTGTAGCAAATTTAACTACACTTTTAGCTACTTTGCTGGCTCTTTGCTGTTTAACAAATTTTACCATGCTACTTACATATATACACATTTAAAAATGTAAACAAATGTAACGCAATTATACAGCAAACATATGTATATATCCCCAATATGTTTTCCTTTTCCTCAGGTCTCATCTCATCTAGATCATCAAGTAAGTCAGGGCCCTCAAAAAAAAAGAAAAAATGGTTTATGACACCCTGTGTTCTTCACATGGTTAAACTGAGGCTCGATCTGACCAAACAGGAATGGAAACTGTGTTGACTTCCCAAGTGGAACATAAGAGCAAGTAAAAAGGGCTTTTGTTTTTGATCTTCATTCTTAGAACTGTCAGTGTCTTGAAAGAGCACACTCAGGTGGTATTTTGTTTTTAGGGTAGCAGAATAAACTATGAGATGCTGTCATGTTTAATTTTAGGCTGTGGCTCAAAGAGACGTTAGATGACATTTCTTTTTAGTGTGGCTTTAGAAATCTGTAACAGAACCTGTAACATGAAGAGCTTGGTTCCAAAACGCTATGAATGCATTTTGATTAATTTGAGTAAAAATGTGTTTTCTTTACCAAGAAAGTGGCAAGATGAAAACCACTATTTTCTGTTTTAAACTTTCACATAGCATCTTT
>JAHKKF010520057.1:0-14833 GCA_019740295.1 Labeo calbasu | reverse complement strand
ATAAGAAATAAAATAATTAATATATATATATATATATATATATATATATATATAAATTATAAATATATAAAACAGTAAAAATATATAAAACAGTAAAATAAAATAAAATAAAATAAAATAAAATAAAAGCTCTCAAGCAAGCTATTATGGTACCAATATCCCTACTTCAGATATGAACAGTAATAATAATTTAAAAAGGGAAATTATAATTATAAAATTTGCTAAAGATTATATTTTAGTGTCATTAAATTGTTAGTATTTTTAACCTAACAACTAAGTGAGTGTTAGATGACGGTAAAATAATAAAATAAAATAAAATAAAATAAAAAATAATAATAAAATAAATAAAATAAAAGCTCTCAAGCAAGCTATTATGGTACCAATATCCCTACTTCAGATATGAACAGTAATAATAATTTAAAAAGGGAAATTATAATTGTAAAATTTACTAAAGATTATATTTTAGTGTCATTAAATTGTTAGCATTTTTAACCTAACAACTAAGTGAGTGTTAGATGATGGTAAAATAAAATAAAAGAAAAAATATTAAATAAAATAAAACAAAAAATAAGCTCGCTATCGAGCAAGCTATAATGGTACCGATATCCCTACTTCAGATATGAACAGTAATAATACTGACACTGATCAGTATTATAATACCGATAATAATAATACTGATGAATACTGAATAATGCGTATCCAAAATGGAGTCAAAGTGGATAAGAGAAGAGAAATATGATTTATGATACTTAATATTGAAATGTCACAAACAACCTGATCTTGATGGTGAAAATGATCTTTTTTTGGCAATACGAACTACTATAAAGCAGAAGACAAGCTGTTAACAAATTTGTATACTCTTGAAAAGAGATTTTAAACAACAGGTCATCTCAAATATACGGCGTGTTAAAAGCGCCACCTCCTCGGGCAACTTTGCCGAAAGTTGCTCTGTCACCGTAGGGTGTCCTATCCTAGCATCGTTAGGGATTCAGGATCCTGTCCTGCTCCAGACATCATATGTGCGGAGTGGGGTCGTGGGGTCAAGGCAACAGGAAAGGCCAACTGCTCAATGAAATGGATACAGCCACCGGCACGCTTTGCTCTCAACTGGCCCCAGGGGCCGTCGGGAAGGCGCTTTTTTATAACAGACACATGGTTCTGCTCGCAGCCAGCCCTAATGAAACACATCCGGGCCCTACTGAGTAATTAAAGGCTGTTTCCGCCACATTCAATGCTCGTTTTCCCGTTTTCCACGAAGGACAGAAAGAAGCAGAGACAAGGAGGTGGGAGGGAGGAGAGCTTACCTAGAGAATGAGCTGCGGTTGTTTTGGAACTGAAGAAGCGTCCCAAGCCTAAGTCGCCCAGTTTCACCACTCCAGTGGCTGTGATGAAGACGTTTGCGGGTTTAATGTCTGTGGAGGAAGTAAATGTGAGTTTTAGTGACTGATCAGCACAACCAAAACAAATCTACAACCTTTTTTCTTCACATTTTAAGCAGTTTATCTCCAGAATTAATTTGGATATGGTACTATACTCTTACTGGTAGCTGAAAGCATGATCAAATTGAAGCAAAATATTTAATAACAACAATTTGGATTTCTCCTGCTGGCCCAGTCAGGGGAGTAGGTCTGATTTTATGTGGCCTGCCAATATTTGACCAATGTAAAAATTACATTTTTTTTTCCTTTTTTTTTGTATTTCCAAGAATTATATACTATATAAATATTACTTGCATTTAATGCTCCTGTTATATTTTATGTTTCTATAACAAATAATATCACAGCATTTTTTTGTCAACTTTTTAATCAATTCTAAACTAAACTCAATATTCTGACAATTGTGAATTTACATCTTGCTCCAGAACTGTGACTTTATTTCTCGAAATCGCAACTTAATTTTTCGAAATTGCAAATTTATATTGCAATTCTGACTTTCTCGGAATTGCGACTTTATTTCTCGGAATCACATCTTATTTCTCTGAATTGCGACGATTCCTTTGAATTGCAACTGTATTTCTTGGAATTGCAATTTAATTTCTTAGAATTTCAAATTAATTTTTTGGAATTGTGACTTCATCTTGCAATTCTGACTTTAATTCTCTGAACTGCGACTTTATCTTACCAATCTGACTTCTCAGAATTGCGACTTTCTCAGAACTGCACATTCATCTTGCAATTCTAAATATTTCTCAGAATTGCGACCATTTCTTGAAATTGCGTCTGTATTTCTTGGAATTTCTTATTTATTGCAACTATCTTGCAATTCTGACTTTATCTCTCAGAACTGCGACTTTATTTCTTGGAATTGTGGCTAATTCTCGAAATTGTCACTTTATCTTACAAATCTGACTTTATTTCTTGGAATTGCGACTTTCTCAGAACTGCATATTCATCTTGCAATTCTAAATATTTCTCGGAATTGTGACCATTTCTTGGAATTGCGTCTGTATTTCTTGGAGTTTCTTATTTATTGTGACTATCTTGCAGTTCTGACTTTATTTCTCGTTATTGCAACTTTATTTCTTAAAATTGTGACTGTAATTCTGGGAATTGTGACTTTATTTCTCTGAATTTTGACTTTATTTCTCAGAATTGTGACCATTTCTCGAAATTGCGTCTGTATTTCTTGGAATTTCTTATTTATTGTGACTATCTTGCAATTCTGACTTTATTTCTCGGAACTCTGACTTCCTTTGAATTGAAACTGTATTCCTCGGAATTGTGACTATTTTTTGGAATTGCGACTGTATTTCTGTATTCACAATTCTGACTTTATATCTCAGAATTCTGACTTTATTTCACAGAATTGTGACTTTATAACTTGCCATTCTGACTGTATTTCTCAGAACTGTGACATTATTTCCTGGAATTCCAACATTATTTCTCAGAGCTGTGACTTTATTTCTCAGAATTGTGACTTTATTTCTCAGAATTGTGTCATTTTTTTTTTCAAAAATTTGACTTCATATCTTGCAAATCTGACTTAATTTTTTGGAATTGCGACTTTTCCCTCGAAACTGCGACTTTTTCTCTCAGAATTCCAACTTTACATCTTGCAATTCTGACTTTATTTCTGGGAATTGCGACTTCATTTCTGGGAATTGCGACTTTATTTCTCAGAATTGTGACTTTATTTCTCAGAATTGCGACTTTTATACTCTAATTCTGAGAAAAAAAGTCACAATTGCGAGTTTATATATCACACAATTCTGAGAAAAAAGTCAGAAGTGAGAGTTTGTATTATGTAATTCTGAGGAAAAAAAAAGACAGAATTGTGAGATAAAAAGCCGCAATTACCTTTGTTTTCCTTTTTTATTCAGTGGCGGAAACAGGCTTCCATACTAAACAAACACGGGTATATAACTTTGTGAACGACATGCTTTTAAATTCCACGGAAACCTGCAAAACGTAGCAGACTGTGTGAGAACCTGTTGTTTAGACAGAACAGAATCACACATCAAACAGAAGAAACATTTAATTCAGATCCAAAAAAGCTAACAAAAACGTCCTATATAAATGTTACCAAACGTTTAAGAAAGGTTAAAGAAAAGGTTACCATTAGCAAGGTATTACGCATCACCATGGCTCAAATGACTTTCAAGAGACCAGCCAAGACATGACGGTTCTGGAAGCACGCGCTCGTGTTTGATGTCAGACACCTCTGGACATGAACTTTTCCAACAGCAACATATACATACAGGCCAAGCGGTTAAGAAGAACAAGATCTGAACGGGCTGCCGCCAAGAGTTTACAATCAACAAGGGAAATGATCTGAATGTAAACCAGTGGCCTGCTGTAACCTTTACCAGTCCTGCTAATACACAGCCCCGTACAGGTCTCATATGTTACAATACTTCGACAAGAGTTGCATAAATACATGGGAACTGGGGAAGACTGTCTCGGGTCACCATGGACAGTTGCGTCATCTTGCTTGTTTTCAAATGGCAAGAGGATGATGCAATGCTCTCTGCACTGTGTCTGGTCAAGCTTGTGCATAGCAAAGACCTTAGAGTCTCGTCTCAGAGCTGATGAGAAGCAGATGAGTGGAACAAGTTTTTTTTTTTTTTTTTTTTTTTGTAATATGCAATACAGCACAAGGATGATGTAGTAGGGGGTCAATGATGCCCCAATTAGAGGACATCATTGACCCCCACCAATTATCTAATTAGTTGTCTGGCCAGTATATAGATGTATTTTCTTTACATTTTTTTTTTTGGAAGTTCTACTTTTTTTTTTTTTTTTTTAACAGTTGCACTCTGTCTCTGTCTAGCTGTTTTTGTATGCAAGGATGCATCTTGAGTAAACACACCTTTAAGAAATCTGTCCAACTGGGGTCAGATAAACCCAAATCCAGTCTAATTAAATAAAACTTCTGATTAGTCATGATTAGTCAATTAGTAACTTAGACAGCCCATCAAATAGTGAATTTTAAAAAGGATAATATGACCATTTGGTTGTCGATGGGCGAAAAAAAAAAATTGTTTATTTACATTTCAATATCTATCAACTTTTTAGCAACTTATTAACATTATGATTATTTTTTAGAATTGCAACCATTTCTTAAACTTGCAACTTTTTTCTCAGAATTGTGAGTTTATATCTTGCAATTTTGACAATTTCTCAGAATTGTAACTTTACATCTTGCAATTTTGACTTGATTTCTGCGAATTGCGGCTTGATTTCTGCGAATTGCGGCTTGATTTCTGCGAATTGCGGCTTGATTTCTCGGAATTGCGGCTTGATTTCTCGGAATTGCGGCTTGATTTCTCGGAATTGCGACTTGATTTCTCGGAATTGCGACTTGATTTCTCGGAATTTAGAGATATATCTTGCAATACTGACTATTTCTCAGAATTGCAACTTAACATCTTACAACTTTGACTTTATTTCTCAGAATAGCAACTTTATTTCTCAGAATTCAGACTTTATTTCTCAAAATTGTGACTATTTTTTGGAATTATGACTTTCTCAGAATTGCAAATATATTTCTCAGAATTCTGACTTTATTTCTCAGAATTGAGACTTTATTTCTCAGATTTCTGACTTTATTTCTTGGAATTTACAACTATTTCTCAGAATTGCGACTATTTCTCCTAATTCTGACTTTATTTCTTGGAATTATGACTATTTCTCAGAATTCTGACTTCATTTCTTGGAATTGCGACTACTTCTCGGAATTCCGACTATTTCTCAGAATTGCATTATTGAGGTTTTTTTTTTATTCTAAATTTTAATTCTAAGTATATTTACTGAAATACATGGTAAACATTATTTATTCTCCCATTAACCATCTTCTGTCAGACTTCAACTTTCAGTCACATTTACAAGTGTTCAGTAATTCTGTTCTGGCTAACCAATCCAATCATTTTAATAGGAATTTACAAGATCAGCAAATTTGCATGGCGAGGATTCCCCCACACAAACTTTGCAGGTCACGTTGGTTATGTGGATTGTGTGCTTTACACATAGATATTACACATACACTATTACAATGGGGAAAAAAACAAACAAAAAAAAAAAATCAAAAAATCAACACTTTTGGTCCACAAAATTTTGCGGGAAGAGTTTACCCGAAAAATCAAAATTTGCTGATGTAGACCAGTTTATTAACTCTTTGGAAGAAATTTGGAGGAATGTACCATTACATCAAAGTGAATGGGTGCCGTCAGAATGAGAGACCAAACATCTGATTAAAACATCACAACAATGTACAAGTAATCCACACAACCCCAGTCCATCAATTAACATCTTGAGAAATTAAACGCTGCATGTTTGTAAGAAACAAATCCATCATTAAGATGTTTTTAACTTTAAACCATTGCTTCTGCCTAAAATATGAGTCCTGTAAGCATAATATTGTTTTCTCTGGTGAAAAGTTCACCTTGTCTGAAATATGCACAGATCAAACACCTTTTACAAGCCAAAAAAACATTCCAAAAAGTTCTAAACAAATATGTCGGTGGATTTTGATCTGAGAGAACAACAGATTAGGGACTTTTTTACTGGGGGAAGCATTACTATGGTTTATGGACTCGTATTTTGATTTGTATTTTTGGCCAGAAGTAACTGTTTGAAATTAAAACACCTTAATTAATGTGTTTCTCAGAAACATGCAGCTTTTTTTTTTTTAATCACAAGCTGTAAACTGACAGACTGGAGTGGTGTGGATTACTTGTGGATTATTTTAATACATTTATCAGCTGTTTGGACATTCTGATGGCACTCATTCACTGCAGAGGATCCACTGGTGAGAGAGTGATGTAATGTTAATTTCCTCCAAATATGTTCCAGTGAAAAAAACAAACACATATGGGTGAATTATTAATTCAAGGGTCAGTGAGAAGGCAAAAAAAAATTCACTAAAATGTCACTAGAGTTGTGTGTGTGCGTGTGTACCTCTGTGCATGACGCGGCGGGAGTGCATGTGCTCCAGTGCGCTACACAGCTGAACAAAGTACTTCCATACTGTCTTCTCAGGAATCAGCCGTCTTTGTTTCTTGAAATGCTGCAGGCAATAAACAAATAAATAAATAAATACGCCTTGATGGCAGCGCAGACGCATGCAATCTTCGTTAACCCGCAACACCAACGTTTTACTCAATGTTTAACAGTCAAACTGTTCGACCTACTGAACGGCTGTTTGACGCACACAGTTTTAAGATGTAAAATGTCCCAAAAGCTCAGCATGGACTCCCGCTACTCTAAAAACAGCACAACAGGATGACCATGAATGTGAAGGGCTCTGGGTTCGACTATAATCTGATGCAGGCTCTAGATTGTAAGGCCTCAATAAACTTTCCTTCCCTTTTCATTTGAAGCAACTGCAATGGAAAACATCTGAAGTTTGTGAGTACAGCAGGAGCCTCATGGGGAAACAAACATTTGGGGAGACTTTCAAGATGCACATGCTTAGGATGATTACGACATACAAGCACTGAGAAACGTCTCCACGAATCTGACAGAATGCAATTAGATAATGCCAACAAGATCTTTGCTTTACAGAAGCATTAGCTGTTGTAGTATATTTGTGATTTTATCAGTTGATACGGAACATTAATTAGCCAAATCTTTATTAAAGTTGTTTCGAAATAGATGGTACAAATGTTATTTTGTACTGTCAGACTTCAACTTACTGTACTGCTCAGAGGTTTGGGGTCAGTAAAATTTTTTTATGTTTTTGAAAAAAGCCTCTTATGTTCACCAAGGCTGTTTATTAGATCAAAAACACAGTAAAAAATGGTCAGTTGTGCAATATTACTACAATTTACTGCTTCCTATTATAATATAATTGGGAAAGGTCCACGAGGCGGGATTCAAACTCGGGACACCCAAGGCGCAACTGCACCATATGACTTTTTAATATATTTTTTAAATTAATTATTTTTTTTTTATTTTTTTTTTTTTTGCAGAAAATGACAATTGGTCAAAATAACAACTTTTTTTAAATTTGTCGTGATTGAAAATCTGTGTTATTCCACCAAATATTGATTAAATAACTTCTAAAAAGTTTCTAAAAATGTACATAAATGTCTGAAAACATGACTTTTTTTATTATTTAGACCAACTGTCATTTCATGCTCTAAATGACAACATTTTTATTTAAAATTTGGAAGAAATGACATCAGTAGCTTACAGAATGAAACAAAAATTACATTTTACTCAAACGCATAACTATAAATCATAAAATCCAGAGAAACTGAGAAACCCAAGTAATTCACTAATAATATTCATTTTATTTTTAATGCTGATAACATGACTTGACTTTCAATCTAGTTTCTTGCAAATTCATTTATGTTTTTCAAAATTAATTCAAAAATATTATTACTAAATTATTATTTATTTATTTTATTAGCAATTCTAGCATAATTTTCTATGATTTTCCAACTACTCGACTCATTTTTGTATGATAACTTGTTTTAAATGCAGTGGGATATTAATTATAATCAGTACTGTCAAACGATTAATTGCATCCAAATTATACGTTTTTTGTTTACATGTGCAGTGTATATTTATATTTATATTTATATTTATAATATATATATTTATTTATTTATTTATATTAATATAATTTATATTATATATAAACAACATTTTTCTTAAAAATATACATGCGTGTGTGTATTTATATATACATAAACATACACAGTACACACATATATTATGCAAACAAAAACTATTTTGGATGCGATTAATCGCGATTAATCGTGATTAATCATTTGACAGCATTAATTAAAACATATTTGTTTGGACCAATCATCTCTTAACATGATTTGTAAGCTAAACTCAATATCATTTAATGTCTTAAACACAGATTTCAAGTGTGTTTTGCATTACATTTCAGCAATTTCACATCAAAGCGCACCGTTAGTTTCAATCAAACAGATGTTTTAGCATTGCTGACAATTCTGGACAGTACTCATTAAAACCAACATCTATTATCCTCCAAAACCGCCAAATGTGATACAGCACCAAATGATCCTTTTTAAAAATTCTGCAGCGATTCTACGCTTTTAGCACGGTGTTGTCCAGCGCGGTCGCTTTGGAGGTCCACAAGTGCACGACCTCGCTTCAAAGCAGAAACGAATATGACATTACGTTATTAATTAAGACAGAATTAAGACTCGGTAATTATGACCTTTTCACATGCAGTCTCAATAATTAAGCCAGTAAACCTACTTGTCGAGGCAGTTAAAAGGGGTCGGGAATTGATTAACAAAACAAAACGGGTTATTTCAGCGCGTCGTATTGCTTCATTGTGCGAACGCTCGCTCGGGCCGTTTTAAGCCTCGTCTCCACACGTACCTCTTCACAGAAATGATCAGAACGGCGGCGAGCGTGCGGTCTCGAGCCCCAGAAAACCTTGGCCCACATCCAAACAAAGCCGGTGGATCTATTCTTCCCCTGCCTTTCTATTTGCATATCAGAGGGTTGTTTGATGTCAATGAGGGAGAGCGGCAGCCCCCTCTGTGCCTTTAAAAAGCAAACACGGCACATGCAATATTCTGTAAGTGCATGCAAATGAAGGGGCCATTTGATTTCATTTGAATTCCGAGATGGACGGAGAGAATTGGGGAGGGGGCCAGAGACGCAAAAAAAGAAAAAGAATAAAAAAAAAAAACGTAAAATTTATGCATTCGCAGATTCTGTTTTACATATGGCTCAATGTTCGGTCACACAACGCTGAGGGGATTATCCGCTGTATACACCTTTGGAGCGACATTGTTTAATAAAAAAAAATAAAACTAATTAAAGCGGAGCAGAAGGGCTGAGAAATCCAGCGGCGCGCTGGAGCAGACCGAAGTCGGGATATTTGCGCAAGCGTGCGTTATGATGCACATGTCGAAGGCGTCGTCATACTAATCCGTCCTGTTCCTCATTTACCGACGCAAACGCTTTGTTTGCGCTGGGAATGATTTATGCGGGCGGAGATTTGCCGGCGAGGGGTTTTACATGCAGACCATTAAACGTGGAGCATCAGGTTGTAGATGCGAGCTGCAGGGGTTGTCAGGAGGAAACGGGACGGCTGAGCGAATCGAACGTGCGTGATTCTAATAAACAGTCCGATTGTGGGACGTAGATCATTTTACCTTCGCTCGCGCGTCTTGCAGTAAGCAACACTGTGAGGAAGCAAGGAGGAAACTGCTGACAAATCGGCATGTGTCCTTACCTTTATCATTTGTGAGAGGTCCCCGGCGTCTGCGAGTTCCAGTACTATATTTAGCTCATTCTCTTCAATGAATGACGCGTGGTATTTAATTACATTGGGGTGGTTCAATTGCTGGGGAGAAGAGGGACAGAGGGAAAAGGCAGAGTGTCAGTGACTGTTTAAATATTAACAAGACTCTGTGGGTCAGGAAAGCCTGCAAATAAGACAGCAGCGCAAACCAAAGCAGACGCTTGTATGAAGGTAAACATGACATTATGGTCTGTTTGAGGTGCTCTGGTCTCTGCAAAAATCAAATGACTGAAATGGAACACAGTTATGACTACTGTGGCAATATTAGAAATGACAGAGGTTGTCAATTAACACACTTAATTAGTGTTAATTATGGAATACACGCGCGCACACACACACACACACACACACACACACACACACACATAATGCATTTGTGTGTGTGTATGTGTGTGTGTAAATAACATATTTGAAGAGCTCCAAAACGCTATAAATCCATTTTGATTAATTTGAGTAAAAATGTGTTTTCTTTACCAAGAAAGTGGCAAGATGAAAACCACTATTTTCTGTTTTAAACTTTCACATAGCATCTTTAGGTTATAATAACATTAAAAATTAAAATCCAGATTATAAAAAAAAAAAAAAAAAAAAAAAAAATGTAATAAATCCATTAGGGCTCTACGCTTACTTTTTTAGAAGCACTTGTGAAATTTTAGTCAATTTTTTTGGAGCACCTTTTAATCAATAATCAAAAAAATCAGATAAAAAGGCTGATATTTGACTCCTTAATGTGAATTAAAGAGGAATTTTGTTACCTTTGTAATGGCTTTTTTTTTACTTTATTAAAAGTATGTCATCTTTTCTGTCAAATTTTTTAAAAATGATATTTTATAAGCTTATATTTATACAATTTCTAATTAAAACAACAGAATAAGAAGAAGTTACCAATCAAATGAAATCAGTATTATTAAAAATAATTTGTAAAGTGGTGGCACAAAAGAACACAAAAGTGGCTTTTAGGTATATTTTCATGTTTAATGAGGCTCAGAGATGGCATAAGTGCAAAACTCTTGTTGAGATTAATGTTGTAAATATACAATTTTGAACACAGATTTTTAATAACTAAAAAAAAATGTAAAAAAAAAAAAATGAAACTAATACTGCCAGTATTCTGAATCATATTCATTTGATTCATTCGAACGGCTGATTAATTCATAATAAAGAAAAGTGACTCTTTTTTATGAATGTGTAATTGATTCATTGACTCGCCAGAAAACGCACGTTCATTCGTAAACGAAACACCGCTGTGTTTGAATGGAGATGCGCAGCGGCTAAGTTGTGACTTTATTTCAACTTATTTTTAAAGATTAAATTATATATAGTCAGACAATGTAAGTCACTTAATATTAACTTCTTGTTTATTTAACTGTTGTATTAAATCAATATGTGATTTACCAACTCCCTTAAAAATCATTAAAAGTTGTCACTCATCTTAGTTCATCGCGATCTCACAAAATTATAATCAACGAAACTCTCCACGCTGCACAGTGAATCTCTTATGTACACTCTCTCTACACTTTGTTCATGAAAGGATTCGTCAGATATGTCTGTGATACATTACGTAACGTTGAAAACTAGGATGCGGGGTGTATTCAAAGCGCGGCTTTACTGTTTACAATGTGTGAAATGCTGCACTGTGATTGGCTGAGCGGATGTATCGCAGTCGGGAGACTGTCGTTTGTTGCGGTTTGGAAAAAAAAAAAAGGAGCAAACATGACAGAATAACACGGCGGATATCGCATTTTGTGCCTTTTCAATACCGACCAGATACAATACTGATTTCGGCAGGAACTCAGTTTTGTAAAAAAATGTTGTTTATCATGTTTTGGAACCAAACTCTTCATTTATAAAAAAGTTTTTTTATTGAATAGGATAAATATGTATAGTTTACACTCAAGTGAATAAATATCATGTAAGGAATAATCAACGGTTTGCCGTGCATTAAAGGATTTTTAATGCACGACATGGGGGCAAAGAACCACCCGACGCGAAGCGGAAGTGCATTTAAAATCCTTTAATGCACGGCAAGCCATTGATTATCTGCTTATTCCATGATCATCTGCCAAGTTATAGACAAGTTCAAACTTGCTCTTTGTGTGAGTGATGTGTGTTGGTTAGTGTGCATCAATTAAAGCTAATTAGAAAAAAAAAGTGCTAATAGGAATACAAGTGAATACAAAATCTATATTTTTATATAGAGTAGAAAAAAACGTATTAAATCACGTTAAAATTAATTCTTGAATATTATATGTAGTTATTGCTAATATATAGACATATGTAGATATGTAGTTTATAAAATAATGTAACTTATTTTATTAATTATTTTACATATTAAATAATATAGTTATTTAATTAAATATAGTAAAAATATAGCATTCACACAAGTGAATTCCAATAAAAAAAATAAAAAAATAAAAAAAAAACAAATCGAAAAATTAAATTACATGTTATAATTAATTCCTGAATATTATATGTAGCTATTGTTACTATGTACAGATAACAATATATTTATAATAAAGTTTAAAAAAAAGTTTAAAAATAATATAACTTATTTTATTTCTTTTTATTTTATTTCTTGTTTTATGTATTTTATTTATTATTAAAAATAAATAAAAAGTTTCATTGAATATGGTAAATATATATAATTCATACAAGTGAATAAATATCAATAATAGAAAATCTATATTTTATATAATAAAGTAGAAACAATGAAAAAAAAATACACAACATTCATAATAATAATAATAATAATAATAATGTGTAGAGAAAATTATTCTATGTATATACAGTAATAGTACAGTATACATATTAAATTACATATTGTAATTTGTTTATATAATAATGATAATAATTATTATTGTTGTTTTGTTGTTGTTGTTGTTGTTGTGTTGTTGTGATTATAATTATAATAATATTGTACAATTATTAGTATCATTATTAAATACATAATCAATGAGAGGTTTCAAACTGAAGAAGAAGATCTTAAAACAATTTAAGTGTGCTAAAGTTCTAAACAATTACTAAGCTATTGCTAAATGGTCTTCTGTGTGGTCTAAAGTCAAAAAGCCCACCCTGAAGTCCCTGCGTAAGACTCGGACCCTCCCATAATCAACCAGGCAAACTATATATATCCGACAACAACAGCACAAGTCAAGCCTCATTCTACCATTTTTTTTTTTTTTATGTAGCACAAACAGTCCGAGATGAAGTTTAATACTAAAGGCGATGGACTTGTTTAATATGAGCAATAGCAAAAGTGAAGCTCATCTTAGCAAACACCCCTAATAAACAGAAGAAAACAAACACACTGAATTTTCCAGCTGACGTTAACATCACAGGCCAGGCAGCAGCAGTGCATGGCAGCACAGCACGATCCCCCCAGCCCAAGCCTTCAGCTTTTTGCTGTTTCCTGTTGGTTGGTCAATGAGCTGCGATCGGTTCTAGCGCCGAGGGTTGGGGGTCGCAAAATAAAAGGAAACAAGTGTATCAATGAGAAGCGAGACAGGCGAAGGCCCTCGCGAAACGGGAGGGTGTCGGGCCCCCTCTACGCGCTGTGACACAGCAGAGGGGGTTATTAAAGAAATGTTCATGCCCCGCGCTGATATAGGGGAGGACGTGCGCGCCTCTGTCGCCATCCTGTGACTTTCCTTAGATGTATTTTTGGATCACACAGCTGCAGCGAGAGTGCAGCCGGCGGTGTCAGCCCCATTCTCGCTTCCCCTTAGCTGGCACATCCAACGTGGCGGACATGAAACGCGGCGGGATGTTGACTTTAATCACGTTAAACGCCGTAATTTCGCTGTTGTTTTCCATCGGGAACAATATTAAGCCAACCCTCTGTTTACGACGAGGCCGATTAGAGTGACAATTACATTATGCGAAGCCACACAAAGCGATTTTGTTATCCTGTTGGTTCCTCGAGTCTCGAAATGTTAATATAGTTTGAATAGATTACAATATCGCGATAGATTACATTACGATGGATTACAAAAAATGGTTTGTTTTCAAATGCACATCATTTCCGCATAACAGCGTAATTTTGTTTACTATAGGCTTCAAAGTGACAGAAAAACAAATAGACAGATACTCCAGGGAGGGGCGGCCTGCGTCGCTCCCCCTCATTATTTTGATTTGCGACTTTTCTGTATTTTTCCTCGGCTTTGTCCACTGAGGTAGAAGGCATGAGTCTGTGCTCTGCGCAAACGGCTTATTAGCGGCTTGAGGTGAGCTGGTTATAACGACTGAATTCATTAGCGCTGGAGTAGAAATGATTTTGTAAAGCAGACAAAAAAGGGGCGAATGTGAGACGGGAAGAGGAGGAGGAACATGGTAGGAAGGCCGGCGTTGCGGGACCCTCTGACCCCGGCGCATTCGGTCGGCAAAGTGTCGTTAAGAAGCGTGACGGCGACCTCTGTCACCCCGCCAGCGACGTGACCCCTTCACCCGCCACCTCCGCTTCCTCCCATGAGAATGAAGGTATCTCAGAGGGCTTGAAAGTGGCACCTTGCTTCTTTACGTTTCTTACGTTCTCATAAATTGTCTGGAGGTCGTCGGGTCACGGTATTGTCGGTTGCCACAAAAACGGATGATACTCCAGCTTCGTTTCTGTCGTTGTGGTCACATGGCCAAAATCGTCAACTTTGTGCAGCACAAGTGTGAACAGCCTTCGAATTATTACCGTGCGCATAAAAGAACGAGAATATGTAAAAGTAGCAGGGCGAAAAAGGCAGCAATTATCTTGTCTCAAAGAAGATGCCTACAGACGGAGATGGAACGCGAACTGGCTCCGCAATGGACGCTATCTGAGCTGAAACAATTAACATGACAACACAGAGAGATGTGTGTGCGTGTGCATGTGTGTTTGAGGAAGGTTTATCCGACAAGCGATACAAAGACACAACAGAGCAGAGAGAGAAGCCAGACACCTCAGATCAGCTAGACGTCAGCTCTTATTGGAGCTGTCATTAACTTTCGTTAGTGCTTGTGCTACCGCAAGCTGCAGCCTGTTTAAGGTGGTTTGATGAAAACAATTTATTAAAAGAGAAGAAAAAAACATTATGAAACATCAAATGATTCATGGGAGACTGTGTTAAATCTC
>JAHKKF010520056.1:3135-14542 GCA_019740295.1 Labeo calbasu | reverse complement strand
TGTTTTACAAAACCATTGAGAATTTTTAACCAAAGTATATTAGAGACTTTTCATTAAGACCCTAAAGAATCATATCAACTTGTGGAAAATGGGCATCCAATGACCCCTTTAAATAAAAATGCTTCCTTTATGGAGTTGAGCACTCAAACAACAATTAATCATCATCAGGTTTTGTTTTGTTTTTCTGTTTTGGAGTTTTCTAATAATATATTCATAGTTTTTATGTGACATCACACACTTATTCACTGTAAAAAAGTTTGAATAACTTAAATCTATTAGTTAACTGGACAATAAATCTAAAAAAAAAATGACTTAATAAGTGGAAATAAGTTGGTTAAAAAATTGTCTGACCAACTTGATTTGAACTGTTGACTGGATATGAACATGCAAGTTTACAAGCACACATGTTGGTTTGGTGGTTGGAGCATGCGCGCTCTAACATGCAGACGTTGGAGCACATGGAATGATAGTGCCATATTGATCGTCAATCAAACGTCCAGCACGAGATCACGACAAACTTCATCAACCTTTCAAACTTCATCATTCAAAGTAAGTATCTTTATTCATTTCATTATATTTGTTATATTGTTAAAATGTTTGTAAAACGTCAGTGTGATCATTAAGCATTGTTTGCGATATCTACTGTTAGAACTTTAAATGCCAGTAAAATGTACAATTGTGTTTTGACCTGGTTTTGAAAGTCATTATTAAGTAATGTAGTGTCACTGGTCAAGCTTATTATTATTTAAAGCAAGTTTGCATGAACGTTCTCATCAAGAAGAAAATATGTCGTAATCTCGGTTTTATATCTTGCAAATCTAACTTCATGTTGTGCAGTCCTGGCTTTATTTTACCACAGTTATCGGAAATAATGTGCTATTTGTCATATAGACTTAAAATGTAATCGTGTTATTATGTCACAGAAAAAGCATGAGTGGACAATTAGCATGCGAGAGATGCAACACACAATAAAGTATGGGAACGTGACGTCAGCAACACACAGCATTCTGGGACTTTCGGACACGAACACCACAGTCTAGACTGGGTAATAGTGGAGGTAGATGTTAAAATTTATATTTACATTTAAATACACATTAGAATAGAGAACGCTTGCTCTGACATAAGCTGTCATATCTGCTGTCATGACCGGAGTAGAGAACGGATCTAAAATGAAGTGCAATTTTATGCTTTTCAGCTTGAAACAACACAATGGTGAAGACAGCTCAATGAAAATAAACAACTTCAAAATCTGGCTTTGTCGTTTGTATTTAATATTAATTACATATTCATAATTTCCAATCCACATGAATTTGTAAGTGCCCACGCTATGAATAACACGTGTAATTTGAAAGTGTAATTTAATCTGTGATATGACTCGTTGCAATCAACTGTCCTTGTTCATAAAGCAACTCGTCTGATTTACTGTTCAGCAGCACTTTGTAAGAAATCGTGTATTTGTTCAATTTAAGTCCAGTAAAACTTATTGCACTTCATCCCTTAATGAAATTAGGGAGATATGACATATGATTAAATACATCAGCGCTTACTTTACTTAAGAATATTATACTATCCCCACGTCTTGCCTTCGCTATACCTGTTTACTATTGTTTCGACCCTGCCCGTGTTTGTGACCATGTCTTTGTCTCGCCTTTCAAATAAAGCTTTGCATTTGGATCCTCTCACCTCTCGTCTCCGTCTCCACGTTACAGTCTATTTTAGCTGGCAGATATATCAGTGCCACCTAGTTATTAAAAACTGCAAAAGAGAAATTGATTCGGTCCTGTGTGTCGTACAGTAGAAGGCGTATGATTTCTGTGAGTGTGTATGTGTCGTGTTCTAGCCACACGATTCAGTGCTCGAATGAATGCAATGGAATACATTTATTCTATGCAAGTGCAAGCAGCACTTAAAAATATTAACGCAAATACAGTTGTTTTTTTCCTCTAGTGATTTGTATTTATTGTCAGTGTATGCTATTTAGCATGTCCTAAAACATGGCGGCAACTACCCAGAATGCAATGCGCAGTGACGTAGATTCCCATTCTCTATATGAATTCATTAAATCAGTGGATGCGGCGCAACGCTACAGATGGTTAAAACTCTTCTTTTACAATGGGCGTGATACGAATCAATTTTAATCTATTTTTGCCCATCGCCCCTGACGCAACAACAGGCCATTCAGTTAGATATTTGAAACTTTAGATGACTGTCAAGAGCTGCTGCTGTTACACAGAATGGCCTGATGGTGGTGACGAAGCACAGAAAACGAACTTCACTCCAGCATATAACACAAGATTCTTAAGCAGCACTGAGGAATGGGTCAAAACCATAGACTGGAAAAAACATGGACGTAGTGTCCATCACGTCACCCATAGGTTTCTGAAGAGCATTTTTGAAGCTCTTAGTGGGCGGTCACTCCCGGATAATCAAAAATGGGCAAATAGGCGGGACGTGGGTTAAGCTGGTTGCTGAAACCACGCCTGCCTAGCGAGGCGGTGGTGACAGCAGCAGCAATCCACCTGTCAAGTGGCCACGCCCTAAATTATGCAGAATTTTGTTTAATATAAATTAAACAGATGAGTTTAAAAAGAAATTCACCCCCCTCACAGTTGACATGAAGGGCAAAATTAGCTATATAGACCACAACCACTTTTTGAAATGTATTATTATGCAAGTTAAACATTTATTTTTTTACATGACGTTTTTTGGAAAAAAAAATAAATAAATACTTGTGTGCTGTTTGTGACTGATTAATTTTCCATGTTACCAACAGACCTAGAGCAGTGTAGTGTTTAGACCCATATACTGCTAATATTTTATAAATATTTCTCTTTATTATTTTTGTGTTCTTTCTTGAAAATAAGTTTTAGATTGTTGGTGTACATCATATTTGCCTGTACAGTGTACACCATAGCATTACATTGGTCAGCAATAGCCACAAACACATATGCAGCTCATTTAGTGGTCCTTTTTTGTTTGTTTGTTTGTTTTTTTTGTTTTTTGTTTCAGAGCTCACGCATGCAATGTAAAATTTAGTAGAGGAACTAAAGAAGAGGTCTAAAAATGAGGTGCTCAAACGATGGCCTGTCCTGTCTCTTTCTAATGAGGTAAAAGTAATAGTCTTAACATTAAGTATTTAGCTGTAGTAGTCTTTATAATTGAGGTTATTTTTGTGATGTTTTTTAATGTTAGTTAAACAATTTTAGAGCTGAAACCTGTTTTTCTCTCTCATCAGACAAGGTAATGAGTTCAAACACTACACCAACATACACCACAACTTCTGAAGTTGTACAGAGCAAGACAAGGGGCTTTTGGAAAAGGGATGGAAGATCTTCTTCACAAGCTTGATCAACAGGTAACATGTTAATGACTACCATGTATAAACTCTAAACCAGGGGTGCCCAAACCTGTTCCTGGAGATCGACTTTCCTGCAGAGTTTAGTTCCAACCCTGATCAAACACACCTGTCTGTATTATCAAGTGCTCCTTGAGATCCCAATTAGTTGATTCAGGTGTGTTTGGTCAGGGTTGTAGCTGAACACTGCAGGAAAGTCGATCTCCAGGACCAGGGTTGGGCACCCCTGCTCTAAACTGTATGATTTATCAGAGCCCTTTTGTGGTTTAATAGCAGAAAAAGCATTGTCTCACTGTTTCAGGAGGAAACTGATTGTGTATTTCTCAAGTGAACATGGGCTGCTAAAACCAAATGCTGAATTTAGAATAACACATTGCTACAAAGATGGAAAGGATTTATTAAACGTCTTTTAAAGGAGTCAATTCATTGACTCATCAGTAGATGTTTTATTACTTTACATATTAAGCATACATGTAAACTCAATAAGGTCCTGTGCTTTGGCACACAAAGATCAGAAGTTAAGATAAAATAAATAACACTTCACAACATCTCTTAATCAATTATTTGGTACCCATTTTTCAGAACTCACATATTGTGAATTACAGAAAGCAAGCAGTTCTAGAAGCAGTTCTAAAATGTCTGGTGAGTATGTTTCATTAATTCTCCTGCAGATATAAAGCCATGACAATATCTTGCCACATAACCTTAGGAGAAATAAAGGGTAGTAAATCTTCACATTGTGAGGAAATTGATTATGATTTGATTTCATTTTTGATTTCAGAATGATTGAATTTAGCATTGATTATTAAAATTCAATACATGATGTTTGATAACAAAGTTTGGGAGGATCCTATACTTGGGATGGGGGGAGTTCTCTGGGTTCGGGCCATATTCTGGGCTCGGAGCCCTCCCCCAGGACAGCATGCCAAAATATGCTTACGGTTTACTCAACCAGATTAGATGTAAGGGTGAACTGGTGAAACAGCTCTTTTTTATCATTGATGATTAATGACAGCCTCACTGACAGTCATCATTCACTTACATTCTGTAAATGATAAATTATGCAATTAAATTTGAATTAGCGTTATTAGAAGAATATGCAAACTTTTATCATATATTTAGCTTTATATTATCTCTAACTCATTTTACAGTCCTACCACCATAGAATACAAAGAGGTGACGCATGTGTTAGGTGTAAAACTATTATTTCGTTTATTTGGTTGTTTCATATAATTATTGTATTTTTCAGACAAAAAAAGATACAAAACTGAGATCAGATGATAATGATGTATGCGTTGTTTCGTTAGGACATATCTCCAGCAGACAGACAGACCAGAGGGATAAAAATGGGAATTCTTGTTATAACCGTGGATGATGTCGCCCCTAGCACTCTGCCTACCTTTACAAACTTTGCTGATGTTTTGGAGGAGGCAATTGTTCTTAAAGACATTGCAGATCTACAATCTCCTGTTGCTTACCTGTTCGGCCTTATCTTCGCCTTGGATTTTCAATACCCAAAAGAAACTCAACTATACTTTTGAGGTAATTGAAAAGGTGTTTATGGAAATGGGGACTCACTCCTATGCAAGGTACAGTCCCTGAAAACTAAACTCTTGCTGTGAACGTTGAAATTTTGTGTGAGCATCTTTTCAGTTAAACAGGTATTAGTATCTTAATGTTAAAATGTCAAGGGACTGTTAAACTAAATTGTTAAAATGTGAATATAATGTTTTACAATGTCATTTTTATTTAATTTTTGTTTTCTTGTCGATTGTGCGTTTATTTATTTTTCATCTTTTCAGATTCCTTATTAATTGGGCCATTTTATTTGTATTTTGTTTTATTTGTATTTCATTTGTATTTGTACTTTTTTTATTATTTATTTATTGCTTATTTGAAAATTTTAGTGCTGATTGCAGTGTATTTTGTAAGAAATATGTTGACATTGTTGACACTGTTACATTGTTGAAAGGTGAGCAGACCATCCAGTGTTGAACTGCTATGTTCTAATGTTGCAGTTCTTAAAACTGTTTGTTTTACATGTTTATTGGTGTTTTAATGTTTTAAACATTCTAAGGAATAGTCAATTTTGACTTTTTTAATTTTTTTGATTTCATTGACTGTCAATTTTTTATGTTAGGAATATGGCTATTATTTTACCTTGTTTGTATTTCTTTCCACATTCACAATAATAAATCCTGAAGCCTGCAGTTATGGTTTTATTTTATAACATTGCGTAAATGCTAACTAGAACAAAACATCTTTGTCCATGAAACTCACAGGAAAGCGTTCACAGACCATAATTTATTGAGACACAATGGAAAAGCATTACAAGTCTATTTAACTAACAAAACTGTGTCAGCTAAACAAAAAAGTGACATGTGACTTTACCCAGTGACTTGAGTGAGTGAACAACTTAGTCCAAAGTTGAGTAAACTCAAAAAAGCTGTGCAGCAAGTTGCCTTGAAATTGTAAGTTAAGTCAACTTTTCATTTTTTACAGTGTAGAGACAATAACAGTGTCATTTTCAAAAACTTGTTTGCGTTTTCAGGCCCCGTTGTCATGTAAATGGTTGGCCAAAATGCATAAAAAGTGTTACATTTTTAGTGGAAAACTGTTGTGTGCCAACCAGGTTGTGATATTTTTGCATTTCAAACCTAAAATACAGATCTACAAATTCTAATGTTAATGTTTTATGCACATTAATGTTTATTAATTATTAATATTTAAAGCATTTGAGCATATCCGCTGCTCAGATACACCTAACCAGTGTTGGGGAAAGTTACTTTTAAAAGTAATGCATTACAATTTTGCGTTACTCCCTAAAAAAAAAAAAACTAATTATGTTACTTGGTTACTTTTTATGGAAAGTAATGCATTACATTACTTTTGTGTTACTTTTTAAATCTGGGCAGGGCTTGCTTGTTTGCTTTTAATATAAAACACTTTTACACCAAAAGTGAAATGAAGGCTGAAAGAAAAGTATATTTATGCAGGAGATCACTCTTCAGCTATAAAAAAGAAGAAGAAGAAGAAGAAGAAGAAGAAGAAGAAGAAGAAGAAGCACAAATGTTAGTTTATCTAAATTAGTTTTTGAATATTAGTATGGTTGAACTGCATCATCGAAGGTCAGTAGCACAGACACTGGTTAATAAAATGGGATTAAATACATAAAGGATATTTGTTTTTTTATTTAACATTTATTATTGCAGGGTTGCATAATATTCTGAGTTTGCATTTCACTGAATCTGTTTTTTGTGAGTGAGATGAATTAATGCATGTTTATGCACATTTAGTCTAGAATGCAGTAACATCATGTTTACTCCCAATTTCCCGACAGAAGACTTGTTAATCAATAAACTGGTGTTACTTATTTGAAAAAGTAACTCAGATATTTTCTTAGAAGTTCAAAAGTAATGCATTACTTTTCTAGTTACATGAAAAAAGTAACATTATTACGTAACTCGCGTTACTTGTAATACGTTACCCCCAACACTGCATCTAACCCTACCTGATAATTTTTACAAACTTTTTGATTATTTCCTTCATTTTTATTTTTATTGAAAACAAATGCCTTTCCAAAGTAAAATGAGATGTGAAAAGGCAGAAGAACGATTTCGGTAATAAGCGGATGCAAACTCGGGTCGTTTGAGTCAAAAAACACGAAATACTCATTTTACCACTTTTGCCACTGCAAGCGTGTTTAAACTGCTGTCTTTTGTAATGTTGTCACGTTAATTTTTGGGGGGAGGAAGACCCACCCACATTTATTTTGCTTCCGACGCCCATGCCCTCCATGCATCCTATTCCTTCTGTCAGACTGTTTAGAACGGCATAGACTAGTGTTTCTCTTCATCAGTCCAAAACAAGGCCAATAAAGTGCATCCATCCATAATAAAAAGTGCCTCAAATGGCACCTGTAGCGAATCGATGCGTTTTTGTAATAAAAATATCCATATTTAAAACATAAGGATCACTTGTTGGACACAGAACTTGCTGCTTTGACAAGGGGCGTGGCAGTACTGAAACACCGTCTAAACTGTTCGCCAATCGCAATGCGGTGGGACAGCTAACCAATCACAACACATTTCATTTTTCGGAAGGTGGGCCTTCATCAAACCCGGAAGTAATCAAGCCATTTGTGCCAGGTTGGGAGAAAGGTGTTGTAATAATGTAAATTATGTGAAAAATAATGTGTTTTTCGAACCACCAAGCATGAAAGCATGTTCTTGTACACCCCCAAAACAAAATCAAGACTTTGTAAAAGAGCATAATAGGACCCCTTTAAACAATTCCTCTGCACTTGTACATAATATGTAGATGCTGCCCCCTACAGCACCTGTCTAAATATATTTTGCAAGCAAATGCAATTATTTAAAAATAAATAAATAAATAAATATTTACAACATGTTCTTTCTAATGTGTCAGTCTTAAGTTTTAAATAAATACAATATCATAGACACACATGGTAAGTGTAATAAACTAGACTGAACGCCATGTGTGTCAACAGCAACTGAACCTTGAACTTTGTATCAGTCAAATCTTAACTGTTAGTGCCCTCACCAGGTAAGGCAACACATATTATATCTTCCCTTTTTCACTAATAGTAACAAAGCATCAGTTGTTGTCATTGGGTCCCAGGCACATGGGCACATGACTGAGGGCTTACATACACATAAGATATTTAAATATCAGTCCATTTTATTCTAAGCCAATGCAAGTAGCTCTCAAAAACTATTATTGTAAAAGCAGTCATGATTTTTCTCTTGTGATCTGTGGTTGTTGTCACTTTTGTCACTATCCTAAAATATGGCGACTGACCACTACCCAGAAAGCACTGTTTTTATTTTATTTATTTATTTATTTTATTAAATTTAGTATCCTGTCATTATGTTAATGTTTTATGTATATGTGGTTTGTGTGTTTGCTGCATGAAATAAAGCTTTCTGGAATGAGAAAATTGCCTCTGTCACATCTGGATGGAGATGAAGGCATCTGATAACTGTTTGTTTCTTAGGCCAGCAGGGGGAGCTCAGCATAAGTCATAATACCCCACTGGGGTGAATGCACATCTCTGTGCCATTATGATTTAGGCCGTTTCTCAAACGGAAGGCTGCATCCTCTGGAGGCCGCATGTGTAGGCTGCATACGTCATAAAGAAGATCTTATTTTATAATATTAACAGTTATAAATTTGACCATTATTCTTAGTGAGGTGTAAATTGTTGATATATGCTTATGACTCATGAATGTTATTCTCAGTTAACTAAAATGAATTAGGATTGATGACGTATGCAGCCTGCATATGCGACCTCCAGAGGATACAGACTTCCGTTTGAGAAATGCGAGTGACACCATTTTCCACACCGTGTCAGATATTAAAATCAGAGATATGAATTCGAGATAATAAATTAAATTTCTTCTGTCCAGCTTACCCTTGATTCAACTTCCCGCATATATATCAACAGTGAAACGGGGTTGTAGGTTTCCAGGCTGAGGTCACAAATGGGTTGAATTTTGTGTGTTTAAGTCTTTCGTTGGTGCGCAATGTTGGAGCTCACGTGAATGTGCAACAATTCTGAGTACTCACGAAATCCAGGGAAATAGCAAAGTTCAAATACACAGTACCAATTCAGAAAACACGATGAAAAGATTAGCGAATCCGATCGTCAGTGACGTCCACTCGTGGAACAGTACTCACGAAGAAGAAGGGAAGAACTCGTCCTCGCGAATCCTCCGCTCGTGATGCAAACTCGGCCCGATCAGCAGCCTCGGTCTCTCTTCCCAATCCATCACCATGTCTTCGTGCGTTCGGTCGCGTCGCTTATTCGCTTTCACTAAACTTTYAACACTACGAAAATGATCATCAGTTCAAAGATGGAGAAATAAACAAGCTTTCCGTCTTTAATTTCAGACAATAAAACACGGATATTTTAAACACTTATATGAAAAGAAAACAGGGGTATCAGCTTTCTTCCCCGATTGTATCACGTCCATTCTCCTCTTTCCTCACCGGCCCCTTCACCTCTAGGGGTCATTTTCTAGACACCTCATTGGTTAATCCGTAACATTTCTCTTTTTCCTTAATAACACAAACTCAAATAATAAAGACTACATCAATTTTAACCCTTTTTTTCATAAAACAACAAATATGAATTAGAGGTTAAACAATAACAAACTAAAACAAAAAAACAAAACACTTAATTTAATAGACCCTATTTTAGCAGGGCTCTACATTCTCCCCCCACCAAGAATCGTTATGTCCTCATAATGAGGGAGAATACAAGAGAAAATATACCAATTGTTACAGGGATTAAATATGTATAATCACAGCCCTTTTTCGTACAGGTACAATCCAATATCTTACTCATTCAAATATGCACAATACATATTTCTTCAGGTAAATGAGCAAAATAAAAGCACGAGTCAACCTATGAGCAGTAATGACTCACTCGAATTATTGTCTTGGGCTTAAAGTACCTGCACAGGTACTCAACTTTCTTGAAGGTACATTCAACCACAAATACACAGTAGAACTGTATCTACTAGGATTTACAGCTTTTGTTTGAGCAAGGACAGGCTCAACATTTGGCATCCCAAGAGTATCATATGTAAACCTCTTACCATCATTCTGAGATATTTCTGGTCTCTTAAGAGTCAACTGACAGTCTTCAGGTTCTGGAAACCATACTCCATATGTTTCATCCTCGCTGTCAGAACTCCCAGCATTTCGATCAGCTCTGGTTTCCACTTCCTGCCTTTCAGGTGCATCCTTCACTCCCTGTTCTGGACTCTGAATGTTTCCAACATTCTTCCTTCATCTCAGAACCCTCTTTTTGGGTTTCGGGACACTGTGAGGAACTTGTGGTCTTAACTCTTGCCCAACAGGAAGGATGTGATTTCTATGCAGAATCTTGACTGGTCCAGTTCCACTCTCTGGCTTAAGTCAGAACACAGGCAAGTTGGGCATCTGGCTCTGGACAACATAAGGCTCAGCACTCTATCTGTCTGCCAATTTATGCTTTCTTTGCAGTCCAAGATTTCTAATCAAGACTCTATCTCCAGGAACCAGGTGACAGTAATGCAGTCTCTGATCATATCTCCTCTTATTTCTTGCATTTTTCTGGACAGCTTTTTCCTCTGCCAACTCGTAAGCAGACTTCAGTTCTTGCTGCATTGTCTTAACGAAGCGCTGATAAGACTTTGTGGAAGCACCATCACCGGACACACCAAAACTCAAGTCGATGGGCAGCCGGGCTTCCCTTCCAAACATAAGGAAGTAAGGCGAATACTCTGTGGCTTCATTCAGACTGCAGTTGTACACGTGCACAAGATGTCCAATGTGACGGCTCCACTGTTGTTTCTGCCTTGGATCCAGGGTCCCCAACATGTCCAAGAGTGTCCGGTTGAACCGTTCAGGCTGCGGATCACCCTGGGGATGGTATGGTGTTGTCCGGGATTTCTCTACTCCTAACAAGTCAAACAACTCATGGACCAGCCTGCTCTCGAAATCCCGACCCTGGTCCGAGTGCATCCACCTAGGTAGTCCATAATGAATGAAGTATTTCTCCCAGAGAACTTTCGCAACTGTGGACGTCTTCTGGTACTTAGTCGGAAACGCCTGTGCATACCTTGTGTAGTGGTCCGTGATGACAAGGACGTTGCAAATGTTCTTGGAGTCTGGCTCTATGGATAGAAAATCCATGCACACAAGATCCATTGGTCCACTACTGGACAAGTGTGACAAAGGCGCAGCTCTCTTGGGCAGAGTCTTCCTTTTGACACATCTGGCACATGTCTGGCAATACTTTCCCACATCAGCCTTCATTCTGGGCCAGTAAAATCTCTCTTTCACAAACCCATAGGTCTTAACTTCAACTTCAAGTCAAGCATCAGTCCATCTACTCCCAAATGGATCAGAGGCTTTGTACACTACTCGTTCTGGGAGGAGTCCTGCTTTGATCTTCTTCAAACTTGTTGTAGGCAGACACCCTTGCAACAACTGATTCAGTGGGTACGACACTTTGGAATAGTCTTTCACAAATCTTCTGTA
>JAHKKF010520049.1:0-13466 GCA_019740295.1 Labeo calbasu | reverse complement strand
AAATATTTTACTTTTTATTTCCACTTTTATTAATATACGTTATTCACAACAAATATTTTAACACATTTTTTAATATAAAAAAATTAGATATAATTTATTATATATATTATATATATATATATATATATAATTTATTTATATATATTTTATATATAAATTATAATTTGTAATAAATGTGAATAATATATAATTATATATATAACAAATATATAAAATATAACAAATATAAAAATTTTAAGTTTAATTTCCACTTTTATTAACATTTCTAACAATAGTTCTAACTATTTTCTATCTATTTATCTATCTATCTATCTATCTATCTATCTATCTATCTATCTATCTATGTGTGTATATAATAATTAACAATTAACAATTGATTATCGTTAGAAATTAACCATTAACTAACAATGAGCAACTGATTTGTTACAGTACTTAATAATCTTTGTTAACGTTAGTTAATAAAAATACACCTGTTTATTGATAGTTTATGTCATCACAGGTCCATAAAATAATATTAACAGTTACATATTTGAGTAGTGATTACAGTGATTAGAGTGGAAGAAAAAGGTTTTAGCAGACATAATTCAAACATCACACCACATCAAACCTATCTGAACAAATCAACGAATAAGGACATAGAATGTGTTGCTACACTGACCTTTAAATGTGTCTGATTATTAGCCCTAATGTTTAAGTGACTGGTCTTGAGGTATAATTTAGCTGAGCCAAAAAGGGGGTCAACCAATGTTTAATTGATCCAAATTGGCTCTGAGAAGCAGGCTTGATCACTTTTAGAAATGGGCCATTTCTTTACCTGTCTCAGGATAAAACTGGTGGAGGTGGTGCTGCCATCAGACCTCTTCAGTCGACTACGCCTTGAATATGTTCCCCTGTTCACCTGTAGAGGGAGCAATGATGAAATCATGAATGAATTGCTTCTGATATGGTTGATCAAAATTGCATTAGTGTGAATAGAACCATATTTATTTTGAAATATTTGATATTAAAAGATCAGAATAAGCAGCAGGATCAATATTGAACTTATTAGCCAAATATGATTTAATTTGCCTGCTAAAACCCTATCGAGGTTATAAAACACTTACGATACATAATAATTTTAGACAGACTGACTGAATGTTATAGAAATCAGTTAGAAATAGGTAAAATATGACTAGACTGTAGTAGAAACATGGAAGTTATCCACATGTGGGTGATGGGAGGGAGGCTGCCAGCAGATAAAACTATGCTGTGCACAATGCATTAGTGACCATTAATGAGGGAAGTTCATTCGGTAATGACAGCCAATTGCATTAATGTAAATTATCTGTGCAAATTATTAATGGACTGATATGACAGTAAAAACGGAAAAAGTATAGAGTGGTCATTCAGCTTGAGGTTAGGCCTCCCTAAAGATATTAACTCTTCTTTTGCCCTGGGAAGAAAAAAAAACCCAGCTGTACAAACACAGGAAGTTTGAAAGGACAAGAAAGAAAAAGAGAATAAGAGAGGATGAGAGAAATAGAGAGATGGGGGTGGACTGACAAAAAAATAGTCACTACGGGACACATTAATTAGCCAGGTCTGATTTGATTCTATTTCTAGGGGTCTCTAGAGCTCTATAGTAGTGTTGAGGATAGACAGAGAGCTTGTTCTTTTTAAAGTTTGTTTAATAGGGCCACCAAAAAGTGGGTCACTGTGCTCATTTCACTGCATTAGGGTTGTTCTTTCTGTAGTCAGGTGAGCTAGGTGAATTTCCTTCAGTGCTAGTATCAAAACAAAAGAATTCGTTATATACTCGAACAATAATTCTGACGACCTAGTTGTTTCAAATATTTCATCTGATTTGATAAAGTTCGTCGTAGTAAAAGACTCGTTTTAATTCAACTCATAAGTGCCCTTGAGACCCCATCCAAGCAACAAAATAGCAGGACCCACTGAAAACAAAGTGTACTTCAGTTTAACATCCTTTCAAGCAGTTTTACTGAGAATACTCTCCCACGCACTAGAGCCAATACTAACTAAAAACGATTCTATTCACATAATACATATCACAATAGTTGTGTTTTTAGTTATGTAAAGTTGTCCAACAAAATTAATAAACAAAAAATGATGTTTTATCTCAAGTCTTAACATGGTTACCTGAAATATAGGCGCTTGGATTCCCTCGCCGATCTTATTCCTAATATAAATGTGTCGAGACATCTCGGCCAGCACATCGGTCCAGATCGGGGGTTGCTGGCCTGCTGGCCCGGCCCAGTGGAAGTTTGGAGGGTTTCGGACGGCTTGATCCAGCTTCGGTGATGTGTGTGTGTTTCCCCGCGCTGGTGAAGATCCGCTCTGCTCCCGTGCATCAGAAGAGCCAGAAACTCGTCACAGTGTGACAGGTGTCAGGTGCGCGCGCACCACAGCACTGCGCGCTCGTGTGGCGGCAATAAGCGTCAGTTAATTTCTTTGGTTTAGATAAATTGAAGACTATTAAATTCAAATTTCAAAATTCTAATTCAAAATTAAATCGTCAATTTAATAAAAACAAAACATGAGAGAGCAGTAGCTGTTTTTAACTGAGGTAGGTGTTTTGCTACTTCAGCAGACTATTAAAACCATAAAGATAAATACATTATGAGCTCATGGAACAGTGTAGCAGCACATAGCGCCACCACCCTTTCTCCACACAGTGGCGCTATTGCCTGAACAAGCTAGCAAGGTGATTCACAGTAACAGACCATCACAAATCAGATGCACATTTGGTCCAAAGCTATATTGATGGCTTGTGGAAGCCGTCTGAAGGTTTTAACGGGTGCAACCCGAAAAGCCTGCTCAACATGAGTTAACTTCAAATGGTAGAGATGTCAAATATATATTTATAAGATGTGATTCTTCCACATATGTTTGATAATAAACGATTACAAGAACTAGGGCTATTATGGTATAACATGACCCTGCAAACAATCAGATATTATAGTAATAAAACATTATGTCTTTATATTAATGGAGCTCAGGTGAACAAAAGATAAATTTTATTAGTATTGTGTTGGTTTTAGGACAACTTTGATGAAAGGTTTTGATCCACTTCAAATGTTCACTACTGTATGTATGTATATATATATTAAGATATTAGACTTGGCAAAGGTAGTATTTTTAACATTTATGATCACGTGACTCCTCTACACTGTGAGAGTTTTGTGTCCCGCCACAGAGAGACAATTAAAGTTTTTAAAGTTTCAAACAACCTCTCATAATTATAGAATAATAATGATAATAAATGTTATATTACAGGATATTAAAAATCTAAATTAATTATATGTGACCCTGGACCAAAAAACTAGTCTTAAGTAGCACGGGTATATTTGTAGCAATAGCTAAAAAACATATGAGTCAAAATTAATCAAATATCCTTTTATTTCTTTTAAAAATCATTAGGCTATTAAAGATCATATTTAGTAAATTTCCTACCTTAAATATATCAAGACGTAATTTTTGATTAGTAACACGCTAATACTAAGAACTTCATTTGGACAACTTTAAAGGCGGTTTTGATTTTTTTTTTGCATAGTCCTCAGAGTCCAGATTTTCAAATGGTTGTATCTCAGCCAAATACTGTTCTATCATAACAAGTTTATTTATTCAGCTTTCAGATGATTTATAAATCTCAATTAAAAAAAAAAGACCTTTATGACTAGTTTTGTGGTCAACAATAAATGAATGTGGATAAAAATATATTTGAATATTTATATTTTGCAAACCCTTATTACTTCTATGAAGCACTACCAAGATTTAATTAATCAAATAATAAAAAAAATAACAAGAGCAAATAGAAAAATCTGGCAAAATGCTGCATTTTCACACCAAACAAGCATTAAAGGCAAAAACATTCAGTGATAAATGTTTGATGAAGGATGTGATTTCTTTTTTAATTGATTTAAATCAAATGTTTATTATCAATAAATAATAAAATGTAAAATTACACTCTCTCGTACAATACTTTACAACAAAATGAACAGTTTTAAATTGTCTGAAATTAAGCTTTCATGTATCAACTTTCCCAAAGATGACAATATATTATACCTTGAATGCACTATTAGTAGCTTTAATGTATTAGAAATTGCCTCTGAGGTTCCATTTTGGATCGAAAGATAATTTAAAATTTGATAAAAACATCTACTGTTGATGTGTAGATATTAAAATCATAATTAATAAATTTTTCAGCTTTCCCTCATGAGATCATGAGGAAAAATCTTTAATCCTATTTGATCATCTCTCTTTACAGTATAGCCCAACAACTTTTTCTCTGCTCCCATCAGTGTCCAGTAAGCAAGGTCTGACTTCTTTTCTGCTGGAAATTATTGCTCGAACATATAACTACAGGAAACGTTTTTTCATCAGTATATTGATGACACGTCATCTGCTCTGGAGACAACTCATCAGAGGCAGGATTATTTTGTACATGTATCAGCAATGACATTTGATTTAATATACATTTATTACTTCCATAATCATCCATTTTTTTTTTTTTCTAATGTGAATTGTTTGTTATTCAGTGAAGCTACAGATACAATACTCAAATACTTTCTTTGGAAAGAGATGGTTTCATAAAATGGATGCATCTCTGTCTGATTTGGCATTTACAGAACACAAGAGGGCAGCAGTAGCTCATCAGGGGAGCAATGATGAGATAACGTTTTTGTTGTGGGCAATCATCATGGGATCAGGGATTGTCTGGTAAGCATGTCCACCTCTTGTTGGCAGAAGCAGAAATTACACCTATGGTGCCAAAAAACAGGTTTTCCTAATTATGGACAGTATTCCAAATTAATATTATTATTAGTAGTAGTAGATATAGAACACCCTTATAAGCATGAAGCATTTTTTCCTCCACTGATGTCCTTTCATAACCATGCATTTTGTCAAAAGTTTACCAACCAACATGTAAATTGTTGTAAAAAGTACTATTTAAAAGTAAATATTTAACCATGTCTTAGATTCCAACATGCACAGAGACAGAAACAGATATGCTTTATTATGATTAAAAAAAGTACACAATAGATGTCATTGGTTTTATAGTCTCTCTTTAATGGCATCAGATATTGATGACAGCATTTTAATACAGCAGAACTCTGTTCTAGACAGACGTAATATATCTAAGAGGGCATCATAAAAGATACAAGGTTATTACCATAAAAAGAAATAAATACAAATCAAGATCAATCCAAAAATCTGTGAGCATATCTCTCTTAAATAACATTGTACAAACATACAATAATTGAAACAACATCAGTGTCAAAAACGAGAAATGACGACAGTGATATGCACAACAAAATAACTTGTAACAAAAATTTGCACAACTGTAACTGATTCACATTTCACAGTCAATTTCTCTGTCAATGTATCGATATACTATTTATGAATGTACCTCTTGTTGAAGTACAGCACAAAACGACAAACGTGGTTGCTGCCAGCTGAACACAGTGATACACTGATCTCACGTCGCCTTTAACATTTTCTACGCTGGTCCATTAGAAGAAATGTGTCAGAAGTTTATTCTTTTCACTTGAAGAGGGCATCGTTTTTATAAAGGACAGATTAATGCAACTGAGAGGATGGACCATGCATGATCAGTCTGAATGTATGAGGTTTAAAAAAAATGAATAAAACACATGACGCTAACCTAAAAAAGGCCTGGTTTATGTTTCAACAGTTCCTCTGCTGGTCTATGGGAGGATGGGAAATGACACTTGAAAATTGTGGCGCCTCAATGTACAAACACCACACAAGAGGAATAAACAAGGCAAGAAGAGTTATGTGACAACTCCAAGCCATGACACTGATTACTGTAATGCTGCAGTAGGTCTTGCGTAAACTAAACACACTACAGTTTGCTATTGATAGTCAAGACTAGAGTATGAAATACAGTGTGAACTTCTAAACCCTCCACTATGCACTACAGAGGGCCTTGAAGATAAAATACAGCATTGTGTGTGTGTATATGTGTGGTGATATTAAGTTTGTGAAAGAGAACTGATCAGATATGCAGTCTAAAGCTAATGATACAAATTAGTCAACATTTCCACTTCAAAATCACGCTTGAAATGTAACTATCTGTGCAAATTGAAATAGTCTATGCGTTGAGCGGATTTACTGTAGCTTAGCTTGAAGAAGGCTCGGGTTTCTAATGTGCAGAACATCATAATTAATGATCTTACTGTATTATCGCTAACAATGAGTCGTCTCGTCAAGATTCCACTTTTCCGAAAGTGCCATCGGGAGGTCTGTAATGTTTAGGAAAGGCTTTCAGCTGCAGACAGTTAAAGGCATACTTGCGACATCCAACGTTCTTCATGGTATTCTCGCGGCGGCAGCCCTCACTGGCGGGGGAAAGGGGCGGGATTGAGTGTGTGAAAACAAGTAGAAAACAAACAGAACATGAAGCCATGTTTAGAAAAATCACGAGCAAAAATTAGCACAGCCACAAAAGATGGCAGCAGACATCTCAGCAGTGTTGCATGAGCATGAGTATTGTGGGTGAACAGAGAATGAGGGTGGCGAAAGCTAGTCATAAAAAAAAAACCAAAAAAAAAAAAACAGAATGAACAAACCACAATCACAGTTAACGTAAGCTGAAAATGCTAATGCAACATCCCTCTGAGCATAAGAAAAGTGGGTCATTAAAGTTCAGTAAAGTCACTAAAATGGTAGCACACAGGCAATTAATGCTCTGAAGTAAATCTGACAGAAATAAATAAAATAAATCTTTAAGATCAACAGGCTACACTGCTTGTGTATTAGGGTATGGTAAACAATTATCTATGGTAAATAATTACATTTGATCAGGCCAACTATTGCACATGTCCCACTTATTGGGATTCAAAAAATTCTGTTTTACAACCTCGCTTAACTTTTTTTTTTTTTACATATAAAGATATACTTTCAAAACTGTGCTTATACATAAATATCAAGTAACAACAAAGTAATTAAATCAAACTTACAGTTGAGGTCAAAAGTTTACATACACCTTGCTGAATCAGCAAAATGTTAATTATTTTACCAAAAAATAAGAGGGATTTTTTTTTAGTACTAACCTGGATAAGATATTTCACATAGACATTTTTTTTTTTTTTGGTGATAGTTCATGAGTCCATTGTTTGTCCTGAACAGTTCAGCTGCCCGCTGTTCTTCAGAAAAATGCTTCAGGCGCCACATATGTGTTTGTTTTTCAGCGTTTTTGTGTATTTGAACCTTTTCCAACAATAACTGTATGATTTTGAGATCCATCTTTTCACACTGAGGACAACTGAGGGACTCATACGCAACTATTACAGAAGGTTTAAATGCTCACCAATGCTACAGAAGGAAACACAATGCATTAAACTTTTGAACAGAATAAATGTGACTGTACATTTTTCTTATTTTTTTCCCAAACATATATATTTTTTTCACTTAGTTCTGCCCTTCAGAAGCTACAGAAGATATTTACTTGTTTCCCAGAACACAAGGTAAATTTCACCCCCCCAGCTCTTTGCATTGTGTTCCCCTCCCCCCACATGCATTGTGTTTCTTTTTTTGAAGCATTAGTGAGTGTTTAAACCTTCTGTAATCGTTGCTTATAAGTCCCTCAGTGTGAAAAGACGGCTCTCATAATCATACAGTCATTGTTGGNCTACAGAAGATATTTACTTGTTTCCCAGAACACAAGGTAAATTTCACCCCCCCAGCTCTTTGCATTGTGTTCCCCTCCCCCCACATGCATTGTGTTTCCTTTTGAAGCATTAGTGAGTGTTTAAACCTTCTGTAATCGTTGCTTATAAGTCCCTCAGTGTGAAAAGACGGCTCTCATAATCATACAGTCATTGTTGGAAAGGGTTCAAATACACAAAATGCTGAAAAACCAAAGAATTTGTGGGAGCTGAAGGATTTTCCTGAAGAACAGTGGGCAGTTTAACTGTCCAGGACAAACAAAGGACTCATGAACATGAATCAAGTGTATGTAAACTTTCTAAACTTTGTATGTAAAATTATTTTCTCTTGTGGACTATGTGTTTTATGTGAAATATCTTATTCAGGTAAGTACTAAATAAAAATAACATGCATCTTGTATGATGCCTCTTATTTTGGTAAAATAATCAACATTTTGCAGAATCTGCAAGGTGTATGCAAACCTTTGACCTCAACTGTTTTGTGAGACAACTGTTGTAAATGTAAATGATGCCAGCTTGCATGTTTTGGTATGATTTACACCAAGCGTAGGCTTTTGTCTACTGAACCGACCAATCAGACATGAAACAGCAGTGCAATCTGTCCTTCTCATGTCATTCAAAACCCATATGACTGATGATCCAGCTGTTAAGTCATTTGAAAAAAAAAAAAAAAGCATGGAAAAGAGTAGCTTTCATACTCTACTAAATATCTCCTTTTAAATTCCACTAAAAAAGAAACATACAAAGGTGCATAAATTCTCAATTTTGCATTAATTGACCACTTAATGGTAAAAAAACTAAAATAAAATTCGAGTCACTTCCTTGCCAGAGACCATTTAGTGTGTGAAATGATCATGATGCTCAACTCACATGCTGTAATAGTAAAACGAGGTAGAGCTAAGAAATCTATTTTTGATTTTTGAGTAAAAGGTTATATTTTTTCAAATACTGATTAAAAATAGTGAAATAATATCTAAAAAATATATTAATGTTGTAAGAAGAAGCATAAAAACAACTGCATATTGTATATTACCTTTTTAAAATAGGATTCTGAGCATGAAAGTTCAATAAAAACAAAAGAATTGGCTCTGAGCCCATTCATTAACCTAAGCAGACCTAACCAGTCCACAAAACTATTCCCTAATCCAAGATACTTATTTAGTTCTCAAAACATTCACCAACCTAGTCCATCAATTCAAACCTAGAACCTATCCCTAAAACTATGGCTAAAAAATGTATCTAAAAACTTTTGATTATGATTTTGTCAGCCATGATTAATCATGAAAAGTATCTAGTACAACATTCTATTTAGAATGTTTGTTTTCTTTTTGGCTGAATATTGTTACCAATCACAAACATGTACGTTGTGCGAATCAGTCACTTTTTTAGTAATAACCTGCATGTTTTAAAGGGGTCCTATTATGCTCTTTTAAAAAGTCTTGATTTTGTTTTGGGGGTGTACTAGAACATGCTTTCATGCTTGGTGGTTCGAAAAACGCATTATTTTTAACATAATTTACATTATTCAATACATTCCTCCCAGCCTGGCACATAAGGCTCGATTAGTCTGGGTTTAATGAAGGCCCGCCTTCTGAAAAACTAAACGTGTTGCGATTGGTTAGCTGTCCCACTGCGTTGCAATTGGCGAACAGATTAGACAGTGTTTTAGTACTGCCACGCCCGTTGTCAAAGAAGCAAGTTCCGTGTACAACTGTTAGCGCAAGCTAGATTAAAGTGATTCTTACGTTTTAAATATGGATATTTTTCTTATAAAAACTCATCGATTCGCTACAGGAGTCCTTTATTAACCCCCCGGAGCCGTGTGAGGCACTTTTTATTATAGATAGATGCATATTATTGGACTTGTTTTGGACTGATGAGGAGAAATACTCATCTATGCCATTCTAAAGCTTGGGAGTGCCAGGATAAATACCACTCATACAACACACTGCACACGTCTGCGGCGCGTTACGGCTCCGACGCGGCAACCGGAGTAGATTGCGACTTCTGTGTTTCAACTCCCTGTACTGCAAACATCTGCGGCGTTACTGCTCTGAACCGGCCACTGTAGTCAATGCTTGTGTTTAGCGGTTCTCCGCGCTGCATTGCTAAAGTTAGGCTAATCCCCCACCTCGTCCCTACCCTCCCTCCAACAATTCGAATTTCCGTGGGCGGGATTTAATTTAATGATATTCTAATGGGCCGCGTTGTGACATCATTGCATGCGGAAAACAAACGTTGTAGTCCAAAGGAGCGTTCACTGTAGTTCTTGAAAAGGGATTTTTTAAAAACAAAATATCTCCTTTTGGAGTGGACTTTGAGATTTGTAACTTTGTAGATCTTTTTTGCCCAAAGATACACACCACACTGACTAAAATTCAAAAAGTGAAAAAGCATAATAGCACCCCTTAATATATATTTTATCAGAGAAAATTCATAACTGAGATTACAATATCATGGGAAACGATCACAATTTGATTTTTTGTCATAATCATGCAGCCCTACTTAAAACCAATGATCAAACAAACTGAGACCTATCCTTAAATTCTATTTGTTAAAACCTACCAATAACATTCAACAAAACCTTCGGCAATATCTTAGACTGTCACTGTCCTACCTAGGAGACGTTAAACTCACTCACCAAATCTCTTCTCCAACTCCAAGACATAATCATACTCAGAAAACAGCTTGAAACATTTAACATGATTTAAAACAAACCGGAAAACATCTGGAACTTATCTCTGTCATTTTTAAGCAAAATGAGCAAAAACAGACTCACAGAGCCGCAACGTCATTATAAATGAACCCCTTCAGCATCTCAAATGAAGATATTTTGGGACAGTCAATTTCTTTAGTGGGTCAGATGAATTGCACACTTTTCTGTAGCCTGGTGAAGGTTATTTTTCATATTTAAAGTTCTTGTAACGGCCAGCTCTTTAAAGCATGTAAGCTCAAGCAGTGCTAACTTGTAAACAGCAGATGTACTGGCCGTGGCATGTGGCCAGACAAATTTTACAAAGCACAGAGAGGCCATTTCTATTTTGGCACAAAGGAAAGCGCAATTAAACAGAGTCCTGTAAAATTATCTCATTTCCAATCATTATGGTAAACATTTACATATAAAATATATATTTACATATAAAGAAGAGAAGAATTCTGATGATTTGCAGCCTGTATGCTTATGATTAGGAAACAAAGTGATTTGTTTTGGTAAGAGAACATACATTCTATTCATCATTACTGCATAAGTGCCTTTACTTAAAGCAACATGTGGATGCTTTTGTCTAAACAGACACATCTTAAAAGACTGTTCCAGATTCAACACAAGCAAAAAGTCAATCTAGTACACAGTTAAAGAAACAAATCTACAGTAATGCACTTACAGTGGAAGCTGTACATGGTTGCTTTTTCAAAATTCTACATTTTAATGTGGCCTTACACCATTAACTTTCACCGTTAGTGCATTAATGTAAAAAAGGTTGTTTTTACAAAATGAGAGACAAGTTGAAATTATCTTGTAATGGGTTGCTTGCGTCAGATGTGGTCAACAGATCCTGTGTTGAACCCAGAAGATTCCTTACACAAAATACCTATTAAACCTATTGCCATAAACCTCCTGTCAGCTGACAGTGAAAACATCTTTATAGACATTAAACAAAATCTCAATGAAAAGTAATTCTCAAGTGCATATTTAGATTTCCCTGACTGAAAATACAATCTTATTTGGCCAAATTTAACTGTGTCATTGGAAAGGCTGCAAACAGGTTAGTGCAGACCAATCTTAAAAGAGCAACTTGTGTTCTTCCAGCCAAACATGGGAAGACATGGACACACTTAACACCCTAAAGTGCAATAAATTTTTAAAGCATGTGCGATGATAGCTGAGATTAGCTTTGGCCAGGCCTTAGCTTTGCATTTAGATAGAAACACATGGAAGACGCAACAAAATCAACCACAAAAATCACTGGAAAATATCATGATACTGTTACAGAATAACAATATCTCATTATAGAGTGCAACAGTCGGGTTCCGGAAGTAAAAACCTATTCATTTTCTCCATAGGGAAATTAATTTGGAACAATGACTTATAAACCTTTAAAGACAGAAGTACTGTGTTTCAAGCTCAAATCATACATACTTTTGCTGAAGCCATCTGGTCGCATTATTTAAAAAACAAAAAGCTAAATTCATGGTGAAAAAACTATATCACCCATGATTTTGTACAGAAAATTCCAACAATCAGAGTTTGTAGGGAACACCCACTCCCATAAAGCACAGCAAATGATGTAATTGTCTCGATATGTTATCAAAATACATTAAAGGGATAGTTCACCCAAAAATGAAAACTACCCCATGATTTACTCACCCTCAAGCCATCCCAGGTGTATATGACTTTATTCTTTCAGACGAATACAACTGGGGTTATATTAAAAAAACTCCTGGCTCTTCCAAGCTTTATAATGGCAGCGAATGGGTGTTAAGATTTCGAAGTGCAATAAAGTGCATCCCTCCATCATAAAATGTACTCCACACAGTTCCAGGGTGTTAATAAAGGCCTTCTGAAGCAAATCAATGCATTTGTGTAAGAAAAATACCCATATTTAAAACTTTATAAACCATACTTTCTAGCTTCCACTAACTGTTGTATGGGCGTTCGTGAGAGAGTGGCGTTCCAGCGGATGACATAGGATGTCAGCTTAAGATTTACAGCTTATAAAATTTTAAATATGCATATTTTTCTTACACAAACACAGTGATTCGATTCAGAAGGCCCCCGGAGCCGTGTGAAGCACTTTTTATGATGGATGAATGCACTTTATTTGACTTCAAAATCTCAACAGCCATTCACTGCTAGGGCTGCAATGATTCCTCGATTCTTTTCGAGTATTCGATTTTTAAAAATCCTTGATTGCATTTTGCCCATGTCGAGTAATCGGCAAAAAAACATTATTATATAATATATAATATTAAACCCATTTAAAAATCATAATAAAGCATAATGCTATTAAGACTTCACAAACGCTACGCTATTATACTATTATGCTATTATCCGCGCTTTAATTATTTATATGCGTGTAGGTTACTCCATTCACAGTAAACGCTGCTACACAAACTGTTATCATTGACGTGTGGTGCATCTCAACCTCCATCTTTGCATGTTGTTGTGAGTTCGGGTTTGTTATAACATTCATCTGGGAACACAACGTATCAGATTTGTAAGGTAAATAATTTATAATCCTACACAAAAAATATAATACATCATGTTTCTCACTATGCTAACGGTTCTTTACGATTTCAAAATAAAAGTTTAAACCCTTACTCTGAGTTTACACGTGTTGATATTCAAGAAATTACAGAGGCTGTAGCTTTTCTATCATAAAGAAATTGCCAAATATTACAGATTAAGTGGACATTTGAATTAAATGTAGTTTAGTCAATATTAAACACAAATTAGTGGCGCAGTAAAGGGTAAAAACAATTGTCAGACTGTTGGCGCCCTCTGCAGTCATTTGTTATAATGCGTAATGTACATTAGCTCTACTGTTCATAATACATAATGTATTTTAACAGTTTTGTTCAATAAAACATATGATTACTTGCTTTTGATACTTTATTTGAACTAATTATTATTGCCTCATTGCTATTATATACACTACCGTTCAAAAGTTTGGGGTCAAATAGTCTTTAAAGAAGTCTCTTATGCTCATCAAGGCTGCATTTATTTGATTAAAAATATAGAAAAAAAAAAAAACAGTAATATTGCAAAATGTTTTT